>JAOBRD020469740.1:0-35192 GCA_027575215.2 Hydrozoanthus sils | reverse complement strand
CACGGCAAACAGGTAAATTGATAACGTTAAGGCTTTTACTGAGTTTTTTTTTACTTTCATTCTGTTCTTTTCCATTTGTTCCAGTCGTATAAGTCGGTTGTATAGATGTTTTTTTAAAATAAATTTCCCATTTATTGTGACGCACAATAAATGTATTATAAATGAATGTAAGTCAAATTATAATGGTATGATAGCTTTAATTCGTTTCTCAGATACGTTTTATCTCGTCGTTCCGAAACATGTTTTATTCCGTTTATAAGCCTTCCCCCGTTTATGCCTCTTACGAAGTTACATAAGCCCTGGGCTTTAGAGGTGGAGCTTTAAAGTGTGGTTAATTCGGTTATCTGGAAGATAAAGTCGAGTTCTTAACTTGGAGTCAACGGTTTACCGAATGGCACAGTAATAATCAAGGCCCAAAATAAGGTATGCATAAACTAACTCTGACCCTAAAAGGTACGCCACGTCTTTAACAAAGAAAAATCACATGCAGATTATTGAACTTTAAAGAAACAATATTGATGTGTTTATTGTTGGAGTTAACAAAGGCCATTTTTATATATGACACTGTTTCAATGTGTATAATTTGAATAGAGTTCCAAAATTTGCTAAAACGTACGGTGTCATTTTGAAATTCTAAAATGCAGGCAAGGGTATAAAAAGTTGCTCTTTTTAGCACCCCTATCTATTGATAAGGGCTCTCTACCCTCCCTTATTGAGTAATGCGAAGCAACTAGAAAGACTAATTACACATCAGTTGTTCAACCCAAGATAATTTATTTTGTCACAAGGTTATTTATCATATAATCTCTATTGTTGTATCAAAACGCCTCGTAAATCACTTTATACATCTTTGCGTCTCTATCGGTACGGTTTAAAAGCTAAGTTGGCTCCTAGGTTGTATTGCTTAATCTAAAACAAGTAATACCCTTGCATCAGAAGCGTAATCGAGTTATGTTTCAACTATAAATATCAAACCAAACTGTCAAACAGCCGCGATATACCGGGGAACTGGTGTGGGGGTTGGGGGCTAGGTTCAAAGTTCAGAGCAAGGCTTCAGTTCCTAATCAACACATCAATAATTCTTCAAAACGAGGCCTGGAAAATGCTATTTACCATTGACGTGCAAGTACGTAAGCAATCAAGCAACAAGCAAAGCTTTTGTTAAGTTTTATGATATACACTGGATGATGATCTGAGAGTGTAATTGCTTCCCTTGGGTTTCCAATTAGGCACCAACCACGCGAAATAACACAAAACGCTTTTATCGAGCTAACTAGAAATTTCAACTCTTTTTCTACTTTAGTGAAACGAGGTTGAGTCGACAAGATTAGAAATGTGATCCTTTTAAAAACATCCGTTTTTCGAGAAGACGCGGAATTACAAGAGTCACTGTATGGTGATAGCTAAACGGATGGAACTATCAAGAATTAGCAATTAGTTGGCAAGGACAAGGTTCTAATTTGTACACTACACTACACCTTCCTTTGCTTCTAATAAATACTTACTACTTTTATATCCTATATCTTAACCTCATAGAAGAGTTAAAAGGTAAAATAAACATTGCGAATTATTTATCGTCTGCAATTTACAAAATACTCATGCGGTAAGAGCCCCTTTTGAGCATCTAGCGACACAATAGAGAGGCACAGGTTGAATTGAGATGCAGTATAACGCACAATGAGTTATAACAATTTAAAAAAAAACAGCACGCTGGTATAAGCAGCAAAAAACATTTGCACGCACAAATAAACCCTTTTCGTGTCAATGTACCGCTGACAAAAAGATACTGTCGGCGCACCTAATCAACCTTAGTCTCCAAATGAAGTAAAGCACTCACAAATTCCAGCGTGAAGGAACTGGGCTGGGTTGTTCAAAGGCTCGTTAACTTGAACCCTGGGTTAAGCACAAATATAAAGCAGTAGTTTCTTGTCTTAGTAAAACCTTAAGGTTCTTATAAATTATTGTTTACATTTTCCAAATAAAAAAACTTGTTAGTCGGGTTACCCTGCAGGTTTACCTTTTTGCCAATCTGTCACGTCGCGTTTGTAATTGGCCGGTAACAGTCACGTGATCAACCATTTACCATAACACTTTGTTATAGTCGTCACATGTTACGATAATAGCTCAGACTCAGTAAGAAGAAATAAAGGTTTGCTCTGCTGGAAAGCTTCATTAAGTTCTGCTTCAGAATCTATCATAAGGTTAAGGATGAAGAAGCTACTTCTAAAGACCCTCGAACTGCTCACAAATTCACACGCCCTTCGCGGTAGACTTACAGTAAAAGATGTCAAGGAGCGTTAGTTTCGAAGCGAGTCTTTCCGCGAAACAAACAGATTAAAATGAGCTCGAATCAAACTCAAATAAATTAGATGAAACTAAGAGGAAAAACCTACTGTAACTATTAGTTCACTACAGTATAAACCACATTCACAGTAACAACATGGACGCCATATTCAGGAATCGCTCGACAAGAGGAAATTAGTCAACAGGCTCGAGATTGATAAGTTTATGTTAAGCGTTACAAGTGTCATATATTGTTAGATAGTTTTGTCAATGATTTTTTCATTATGTTATTAATCGCAGTCTCGTTTGTACTTGTTGCAATAAATTGAAGCCTCAGGTTCTTCTGTAGTGTATTGTAGCCCGACTACACGCTCAATGAGAGTCTAGTTAATTCTAAACTTACAGCTCAATTCAGTCCTTGAAGGCTTGAAACAAGAACGTAAGTTAAGAATTTAACCATGGGTTAGTGCTAATCAGCCTTTGAACAACTGGCCCTAGACTTTAAAGTGAAAAAATGCACTGGACTTTGAGTAAAACCTTTTCTCGGTGGAGTTTGTGAATTTTCTATTTCTTTTTGAGACACGTGCTGACAATCTTTTCATTAGCGGTTTCTTGAACACAAACAAGGTACATTCACTCACACGGCTTATGCCAGTATTACTTATGTTCTCAGGCCCAACCTGAAACCTCTTTCGCATTGAAAATAGGTCGAACAACACGATGAATGTCTACGTTTTTGTGTTTATCTGTTACGTATCTATAACCAACACCAGAGTGTGTCAGAGGTCACAACGCACGGTTATGCGCACGGTTATGTTGACACGCCTTCTCTGAGTGACGTGATACTCCGCATCCGGGTACAGACCGATCGGCATGGCTCATTCAAAGTTCCTAGATCTCCCCTACACCTTAGTAGGTAACTTGATACCGAGGCACCATAACGTAAACCAGCCTAAAGTTGTGTTTCCAGGCTTATATATTCTGTGGTGCTGTCTGAGTGTCTGAGCGAGTGTGATTGGTCGAAATCTTCGCTGACGTCACACAGTTTGTTGGACTGAAGAGTCACGGAGGCCCTTGGGAGAAGTGGCCGACTTGCTCCAGGTTCAGCCTCCATTTTTTCTTCCTGAATAGAAATATTGACAATAAGATTTGGCACACCCTCTTATTCTAAAGTCTGGCTTAAAAACATCTAAGATCTAGTTAGTTAACTTCGTTTTATACTAACACTAGTATTCTGTAATCTTAAACAGGCCCGTAGCCAGGTTTTTTTTGCGGGAGGACGCGGTCGAGGAAGAGACGGACCAAACGTGCGTCGAAGACGCGAAACTCTATGGTGGTCCGGGGCACGCTCAACAGCAAAATTTCGAAAATTAGGTTGTCTGATACTTAATAGTAAAAAATAGGCAGGCAAAACCAACCTTAAAAACCTGGGTAAAATTCACTCTTTTGAACTCAAAATCAATTTAGAAAAACTTAGAGAATAATGTTGCTTTTTCAAATAATTGGTGAACAGAATCCCCCTCTCCCCTTCCCTAGGGGCCTAAATGTATTTTTTTCACTGTAAAACATATTTTTTTTGTAAGTTGCTTTAAACAGAGCACCATTCACACCAGCTTTGCTGAACTGGGCACCTCTTTCTTAATACTTTTGTAAACAAAAAATGTGAACAATAAAACTGATTTTAACTTTATTTTTTTCGCAGTCTGGACACTCGTTTTTTTATTGGTTTCATTACTCTTGGGCAGTTGGAGAACCAAACAGGTTTTAGAACCCATTTATTGGGCTCAAAGGGCCTACGGTTTTTAAAACGTCCTTATCCGAGAAAGTACGAAGGTTTAACCATTTGCAGATGTTAGGGAAAGGCAGCACCTTCTCTCCTCAGTTATTTTAAGACCTTCAGTGAAGGTCCGGTACTGCGAATCGAACCCAGGCCTCCCGCACGACAGACTGGCGCCTTACCGACTGGGCTTACCAGGCGGAAGTGATGTCAATGGCTATGACTTTGATTATGACATCGACAACTGCAATGAGGAGCAAATACATTGATCACGAGAATTTCAATGACCATTGCAATGACAAAGCCTATGACTTTGATAATGACAGTGACAATGACAATGGGTGGCAATGACAAGGACAACGATCATTCAGTGAGTACATTAAGTTGACAAGTGAGATACGTACTTCGCGGAGCGACTCCATGGATGATTCTTTATATGTGTTCTGTAAATAATTGAAAAAAATGTTTGGCTTAAAAGTATCCAAAACCAAGTACGATCAGAATGGTTTGTAACTATTGATCGTTTTTTTTTACATTTCATTTTGACCTCACCTACCTTTTTTCTTGAGCAGGTCTGTGTAGGGTTAATCGACACAACAGATGGCAGATTCGGCCCTCGCTTTTTTCTTCTAAAACAAAACCAGACAGTTCAATAAAGTCACTGATGTGTTAAACTTTTTCTCTTTTCTTCCGAGAAAGGGTTATCCCATAGTAAACTAACAAGGCATGCTAAAGAAGTAACGTCACACGAGGTTATTGTTTCTGTAACAACATCGACAACGTACGTTCACACCATCAACAATATACTGTCATACCATTGATAACATACAATCACACTATCGTCAGCATACTGTCACACCATCGACAGTATACTGCCACACCATGGATTGACATAATTATTGTCACATCATCGGATCTTCAAGCGGATGAAAGTCTGCCTCCCCTTGGACAGGACACTAATTCACCGCAGGTTACAGGTTAGACCCCAGCAGAACTAGTATTCATTTATACAGCTGAGTTCAGTGGAACAAGTCGGATAAATTGTTTTTATCAAGGACACAAAACAGTGGCGTGACCGGGGCTCTAACCCGCGAACTTAGGATTACGCTTCCGACAGCATGTTCTGCTCGATCGTGTTAGATTTCGCTAACTTTACTTTGTCCTTTTTTTCTCACCTGTTCCGTAATACAAGAGCAATGGCTATTACCACGATGATGACAAATCCTCCAATGAGACAAGCAAGAAGAATTTCAAATTTCGCGGAAATTTCTAGAAGTAAAAAACAAGAACGGCAACCATTAACAAAATAATCATCACTTTATCTGAATCCGAATTGACCATTTTCCAGTCCGAGGTGCCGCTGATAAAAATAGACTGTCGGTGCACGTACTCAGGATAAGCCGTTGTTGTTAGATTTTCGTTAACCCTTTGAGTCCAAGTCAGTTATCAACATCGAATCAACCGAGAAAGATGGCGGCCGTAAATTTTACCACAATGCATTGCGAACCTTTCAGCGCTAAAATAAGTTCAGGGAAGGTAACGGCTGGTAAAACTCTTCCGTGTATCAACAATACTGTGTGTGCCAAATTTGTGGTTTACAGATTTTCCCTATCATTAAAATGTTTATGCGCTTAGAGTTATAGGTTAATGTACAGGGCCCAGTTCCTCAAAACTCCGATTAACTTAACCCAGGGTTAACTCTTAACAAAACCTATTGGTTGTCAAATTATTAATTTGTAGAAGTTTGCAATTTTGTGTTGTATAAAATGAAGGAAACCGCTTCTCAAGTTTGAGTGATCAGAAAAAATTCTGAGTAACTGACGGCAATCGAAGCCGCAGCCCCCTGATGCTCTACCCACTGAGCTACAGAGATTCACATGGGGAGCCAAGTCACAGGATAAGTTCTTGGTTGTCATGGTAATTAACCTTCGGCTAGCACTAATCGGATTTTGAGGAACGGGGACCGAGTCGCCACTTTTTACGTAATCTTGTCAGATTGGTGACAATGGATTTTGGGTACACATGTTAGTGCAGTAATAATATAGGATTCCCTCTACGTGTGATCATACAAAACATAGTGTTGTGTTAAAAGAATCCTCCACTGTATAACGTTATTGGCCTCAAATAAAACTTTTATAAAGTCTGTGTCCATATCAGCAGCTCAAATTTGATAATCCTGTACATATAAATCTAACGCCATGCGGTTTAGTTGGATCGTTTCCACGGTTTGAAATTCCTGCGCGCTGCCGTCTTGAAATGTGACGTGTTATGGTTGTAGTGTCAGTCTCCACTCTCGATGAACACAATAACAATGAACGAGAGGGGGTCTGCTACTGCAACCATAACACGTCACGTTTCAAAATGGCGGCGCGCGGGAAATTCAAACCGTAGAAATGACCATACAAAAATTGCTTGGCGTTAGATTTATGTACAGGATCATGAAATTTGCGCTGCTGATATGAACACAGAGCTAACAAAAGTTTTATTTTAAATTATTAATGTTAAACAGTGGAGGATTCCTTTAAAGCATGTTTCGAGTCTCATTGCAATTGATTATGGAATGTTCACGCGAGAAAAACATGGTAGATTTACGACGATTCATGGATTGATTGTTGCAGAACAGCAAATCGATTTCTGGTGTCAAAACCATCTTGCAGACGCCCTTTGAAATCCGCAAAATTTTACTTCCATTAAGAAGAACAACTTACTTTCGACTTCAGATTTGGAGTTCGCCACGTTATGGTTGCATTTTTCGGATTTGTCCCCGGGTTCGCATCTAAGTTAAGAAGAAAAAACATTTTAAGCATAGTTCTTTTTGTGCGTATATGCAAATGTTAAACAGAAGACGTCATCAATTTTTTTGACGAATAAGAAAGATTATTTGATAGTTGACCTAAATATCATAAAATCCAATAAAAAACATCTTCAGACAGATCTTTAGATCTTTTAATAATGATAATAATAATAATAATAATAATAATAATAATAATAAGTAATTCACCTTTAACACTTTTGTCATTGTATTTTACATCTTTCTAATCATAAATCAGAACACTTTTTTCAGTAGATTTGTTACTTACCGCGTGACCACAACAGTTACTGAACTCTGGTTCACATTGTCGTCAGTTCTTTCTACTGCATTTGTTCCTGGTGTTGTTGGTAGGGTGTTGTTGACTGATTGTAGCACTATTATATAAAAACAATATAAACAGATCTGTGAGCTTTTAGCCCAGATAAAAAGGCATGGCTTTAGCTAATTGGAAAGCTTAGGATCAAGGGCGGCGAGATCAACCACAACAGCTTACAAAAACCACAATTCTTGATTGCTTTTTCCAATCACGCATGGCTCGTTTGCTCTCACTTTTTTTCGACTTACGCTTTGTGAACAGAAAAAGATCCAAACTGATTTTGCATGATGTAACTTTCAAGACGATGGCGTACAAGTGACTAGCACGGTGCATTCCAATGTGCAGTTATTGTATTCACTATTGCTATCACCATGATTAGTTCCCGCTGTGATTGGCTCATTCTTTTAAAAAAGCCAGTACTGCGATTGGTTCATACTTAGCATAAGATACCGATGCTCACACACGCAAAATAAGCACGAAAAATGAAAAATACGCAAGCGCAAAGTAGACTGGTGATGACATGCCTATGATTGTGCTTATTTCATTGGATAGTCACACTGGTGAAACAAAAAGCATAAGCACAAGCACAAGAGAAGGAAAAACGTTTCCTTTTCTTATGCTTGTTCTTGTGCTAATTTCAAGCATTTCACATTTGGATTTTCCAGTGTTGTGCTTGTGTTTATAACCTCACAAATGTGAACCAGGCTTTACATTACATTACGTTAGATTATATTATAGTACACTACCTTGAAATCGATAATTATCTCCCTTCACCAGTAGATTCATTTACGTACACGCATGACCGCTCTATAATCTGTCGCCTCGTTAGCCTCGGAGTTTCCCCTTCGGTTGACTCGTTGGCAATAATAAAAGTACATCGCCTTGGTAAGAATTATCTTCCTTACCTGTTAAGCAAATAATTTTGTCTGGGACGGTGGGGCAAGCACAGGTATATCCATCAGCCTTTGCAAGACACAGATGAGTGCATCGTCCATTGTCCTTTCCGCAAGGATTGGTACCTACGAAAATCAATATATTGAAATGTATATATAATACTGGTAGAGCTGTAAGGGCAGTTATTGGACATGTCTGTAAGGTTTTGAGAATGTTATCAAACGAAAGTAAAAACAATCTCTCAAGTTGCTTAGACCCCGAGCAAAGTTGACTGAGGACTGAACAAGGCTCCCGCCCATCTGAGCGAAATTTGACTTAGAATTTAGCTTATTCCTCCTCCAAACTCCGAGCGAAGGATTGAATCAATTCTAAACTCAGCGCAGGATGGACAAAAACTAAAGCCAATATTCAGCTCATCCACTTCAATCCCCCCTCCTTCCTCCCCCCTCTAGCAAAGGATGAATCAAGAATTGGACCAAATTCCCGATTTTGTATTTATTTACATCAGCAAATTACTCACCAAGTTGTTTATCGGCTGATATCGCCTTGATGTCCATTAAACCAGTTTGGACGTCACTTATTACATGACGCCGATTCGCTCCAGTCTCTTTGTCAGCACGCTCGATGGCCTTGGAGTTCCAGTCCGTCCAATAAATGTGGTCACCAAATAAGGTCATTCCAAATGGGTGGAAAGTCTTGAATAGTAAAGATTGAGTAGTAAATGTCACATAACCAACAAAGGCAAGTTATGTTTTGTTCAGTTATTAACGATTATTGTTAACATTATTATTGTTCAGTTATTATTGTACGTATACTCTAGAAAGACTGCAAATTAATTATTGGTCAGTCAAAAATTTAGAGGAGAAGCAATTCCACATCTTAATGTTCCGAAGGCTATCTTCAGGGCCCGTTTGTACGAAGCCTGGGTAAGCTATCCACTGGATAAAAGCTAAATTGTCGTCAATAACAAATCTAAGACTGTTTGACTCTTTGTTAATTTCTCTGTCTCTGGTTGTTAAGTGAGTGGAAGACTCCTAAAGTAATGGTTTAAATGGTGTCAAATAACTTTCATTATAGTTTTACTGCATAAAATAAAAAGCACTTATCCGGCGGATAGCTTATCCAGGCTTCGTGCAACCGGGCCCAGATTGTCTTCAGAATCTGAAGGTGTCGACAGTCAGGTGATAGCCGAAATATCTAACAGTAACATAAAAAATGGAAATGCATCTCGTGGTGATTTCTATTGTACAACTGTAATAACCTTACATATACTCTTGAAAGATTCCAAATTAATTACTAGCCAGTTAAGAATGAATAGGAGAAGCCATTTCATTATTTGAAGCACATATATGAAATGAAAAATTTTATTACTTCAGTAGATAGACCTTGCTAAGTGAGGAATAGCGGTGAAATTTTGTCAAAATCTTTTATGATTCTTGAGATATTTGAACATTTAAAGTTCTCAATTGGTAACGCCATGTATGGTTCCGACAACTTTGCTTTTTAAATTTGAATCTGCTGCTAATCCAATATTCTTTTCATATGCATTTTAATGCCCCGAAGGCCAAATTCAGAATGTCTTCGTAATCTGAAGATGTCGACAGTCAGATGATAGCCGAAATATTATACAGTAACATCAAGAAAATGGAAGGGCTTCTCGTGTTAATTTTTGTTGTACAACTGTATGCCCGAAACAATGAAACTACTAGCAACTTTGCTTGATAGTAATATTATCATTAATAAATAAAATAATAGTAAGAATAACTTTATTACATTTTCTCAGCAGTAAAGCCTTTCGCTCGTTATTAAGATATATAAACCTTATATAATGCTAAAAAGTGCATGATTAACACCTGGAAGTCACTTGGTTAATACGACACATTTTTCTTACCTTTTCCAGTACAGTCCGTCTGTTTTTCCCGTCTATATCACATGACTCAATCTTGTTGATATGAGCATCCGCCCAGTACAGTCTATTCAGTGAATAATCTAACGTCAGTGCATTTGGCCAGCGGATTCCAATGCTAACAATCGTAAATCTGGATGTTCCATCCATGTTCGCACGCTCAATCTTCGGTTTCTTGCCCCAGTCAGACCAAAACATTATCCTTGTGAAAGAAGAAAAACATAAAATTGAGCTGATCCTTTTGTTATACTATATACCTCCATAAGGGGGACGTTTTATCTGAAGAATACCTCGAAGTACTACTAAAACGAAAACTTCAAACTAGTTTAAAACAACTAAAATTGAAGTTTAGTTTGACCCATATAATCTCCGTTTAGACAATTGCTACCGGACTTTGAAATAAGTTTCGCGGAGAATTTACAAAGACAAAATGCCTATTTTAGCGCCAAAGCTGTGACAACTTTTTAAGCTTATTAGATGTAGTTAGATATGTGCGATGTCACATGATTTGAAAGGCGGGAGATCAATTTCCCGGCCAAACCATTAATCATGGCGAAGTTTGCGCGGCTGGTGGCTCAGTGTTTGAGCAAAAAACTCACTAATTCGCTGTAAACGTTATCATGGAGCAGCTTGGAGTCCCTTCAAACCATGTGACGTCTTAAGTCGCCGTCGTATGTTTTGAATTTTATTCCCACTGAATGCACAACTTTGAAAGCATATTTTACGGATTAAGGTCAGATGAGCTTTTTCATCCATTTACATACAGTCGGAAAAGCCCTTAGAACAATAAAAATACCAATGACAAAATGTCTGCAGTAGCACATTTCAAAACGATTTTTTTGCTGATATCGCCGTCGTAGTTTAAGATTTTGAAAATCCGATCACACACTGAACGAAAATATTTTTTAATTTGAGTTTGAAGGTTTTGTAACTAGTGATTTTTAAGAGAAAAGTGACTTTTGGGGATTTAAAGAGAAGTTTAAGAATTAATATCGAAAAACGCCAAAGCTGCGCTTACGTCTGATCAGCAGGGAGGGTTGGGCGATTGTACTCAATGCTCTTCTCGCTTTTCATTACCGACGTTTATACTGGCTGTTTTTTTCTTTACTACCAAAGTAGCTATTAATGAACGATCCGAGTAAGAACTAGGGAGGTCAACGGCAATGGAACGCAGAAAGGTGCTAACTACTATATTATTAAATTGTTGATCTGATTAGCTAAACTTCAAAATTGGACAATATCTGCATAAGTAAGCTGATATATTTCTTTCCAGTTCACTCATTCATTCCTTTCTAGTTGAAACATTTCTGTTTTTAAAATTAAGAAAAATTCTACGTGGGGAACATTGAAAATTAAAAGGTTTTCTTTGCTTTTGTTTTGGAGTTCTATGCTTGGCCTAACTATTATAGCACAAAAGAAACATTGCTTTAAAATAGAGTTTCATTGCTTTTTATTTAAAAACTATGTTGTATACTGGTCGATGTATTCTTAGTACAAATGTCAAATGTGAAAGGTTCTCTAGTTCTTACACAGACCATTACTTAACTATGAATGAACTGTTATGTGTTCCATAAAAAGGAACATTTTCTTACCCTCTCTGGGGAAACACTATAATTGCTCTGGGCTCGTCAAGCTCCTTGTCAATCAATCGTTTCCTCATTGAACCGTCCAAGCGTGACACCTGGATTTGGTTATGACCAGTATCCGTCCAATACAGGTTGCGTCCGATCCAGTCCACTGCAAGACCATCCGGGGTCATCAGATCTGTTGTTATCACATCACGGATATCTAGAAAAAAACGATACTGTTATTTATGATGTATACCTCTTTTTATCCCTAAGTGAAAACAAGCCAGTAATTATAAGCAAACCGGCCTGTGGGAAAATCTACGAGAAAAAGTCAGGGAATATGAAAGAAGAAGGAGAAGAGGAGAAGGAAGGAGGCAGCACCTTGAGAGACAACTTCATGGACTCATCTAAGATTTTGTGTTTAGATTTACTGTACACTTTTTTTGTGATCATCATTACTCCATTAAATGTGTTCCACCTGTTTCGGGTCGAGACGTATACACATATTACCTTTATTTTATAAAAGTGTCTACCATGGCCGGTAAGCTAAGAAATAAATATAATAATAAACCAAAAGATCTATAAAAACTTGTACATATTTTTCTTTCTCGGCTAATGTTCGTCAGTGCAACATTGACTTTAAGGTTGCACTTGTACAAGTTTGTTTGCTAGGTTTGGGTGTACAGTTGTTATTTTTCATTTATACAAACCATGCAAGATCTTCACCTTTTCTCAGCCTCAAAATGTTGTTAGAATTGTCTTAATTTTGGACGTTTTTCAGCTTCATGTTCTAATGTAAAAAGGTTCTTTTAAAAAAACGAATGCCACCGTTTTGAATATTTGGAAAACCACATCCATTTGAATTGAATGAAGACTATTTAAAATTGCTGCCAAACTCATTTTAAAGAAAATAAGATGATTGGAACTATTATATAATCTAAACACTGAGCTATTGTTTTAATTTCCGACCAAATTTCGCGTGAAGGTTCCTTAGACAAATTTACAGTGGAAAGCCACCGAGCGTCAAGAAAAACTGCGTAAAAAAATCCAAAACTAAACCAAAACTACTAAGGCACTAGATTTTTCAAAATAAAAATAGCTAAAATCTAGATAGGTTTTAGAAACTATGAAAAAACGCATGTTTTCGCCATATTATATTCCAAAATATATTGACTAAAAGAATTTTCGAAAGCTGAAAAATATATACTATAATGCAAGAACCGTACGAAATGCCTTTTTTCGGAGAATCACTACACATCAATCAGCCAAACAGTAAAGACAAAATAAGTGAAACAGAAGGCTGAATACTGCGACATATAAAACATATCAGTGAAAAGATGCGATTAGAAGATCGACTTCTGACTTCATCCGATCTTCCAATTTCAGCCTTTCATTTTCACTCAAAAACTAAACTCGTTACACAAAACAAACTACACGAATAATTATTACCTGAGCCGTTCAAGTACGAACTTCTGATGACGTCAGAGTATACGTCACTCCAATAAAGACGACCGTCTTTGTAATCGTAGTCAATGGCTATGGTATTGTGTAGATTTGGCATGTCCAGTTGAACTGGGGTTTTATCGGAGGTGTCCAACGAAATTCTACGAATAGAATTTCTTGTAGAGAAGAGCAAGTACTTGGTGGGAACTGCAACAGAAGTCCTTTCGACTGTTAAGTCATTTTATGTTGTACATAAATTTATCAACGCAATTTTCCTTAAAGTATCGAAGCATAATATTTTACCTGATTCTAGGAACGTTTGAAATAATGTAGATTTAGAATGACTTGAGAGATAGTAGTATTCCCTCAATCGGTTAAAGGTTAATTTGTCAATAAACAAAGCATCCTCACCATCATCATCATCACTGTTACCAACATCAGCATCACTATCGCTAACATTACTTTCATCATCATTATCACAGTCCCCATCACCACTGTCGTCATCATCATGATTATTACGAACATCATCATTGTCATTGTCACTAATATTATCACTACAACATCATCATCACTATGATCATCATTATCATAGTCACTATCATAATCACCACCAACATTATCATAACTATCACCATCGTCATCATCATCATTACCATCGTCATCAACATCATCATCAACACCATCGTCGTCATCATCGCCATCTTAATAACAATCTTCTTAAACTAATCATACATCTAAACAAAGTTACCATCGAACTTAGTCATATAATCATGCAACGATTGAACATATTTTCTTATGCCTCAAAAATATTTTAAACCACGTTCCATAAATTTTCACGCGCATAGTTGCGCTAAATTGTAGCAATTCAAACTAACGCAGAGCATGTGGTTGTTTTTAATTTAGATCTCTTTTACCTATCAGTTATAAAAGCTAAAAATCTTACGGAGTTTTTTAGTTCAAGCACGTTGTTAATAAATCATCAGCATCAATCATCATCACTTACGACTCGCACAGGTTTTTCCATCTTGCTGTAGAAGTACACCTGTCGGGCATGCGCAGCTGTATCCAAAACTGCTCCGCAGACAAAGATGACTGCAGCCGCCGTTCTTGGTATTGCACTTGTTCTTTAACGCTAAAAAGAAGAACAACAAAACAACCGTCAAGAAACCGTTGAGAGGTAGAGAGAGGTTTTTCGAATTACATCTCTTCTAAATATATGAGACCGAAATGTTAAATACTATTCTTTGTTATGGGAAATTTTACAAAAATTGTACGGACTCTTTTTCAGTTGAACCATCGAGTTGTTTGGTTTTTCTTGGAAGCCGATATCTTTTTTAAGCTGCATGTTGAAAACCGATTTGCGTCACTATTCTAACTTCCTTTTCCTTCCTCGGGTTTTGAACTAGATTTCTTTTTATTTGTTCTTTCTCCTTATTAAGTTGTCGGCAAATGAAGCAAAATGTAAACAATGACATCAGCGAAGGTTCGCCTGTTGGAAGAATACCATAACTACCAAAAATACCAGGTCCCCTCCTCTCCTTCTTCCCAACCCCTGACAGACCTCTGGTACCCAGCCGAAGATAAATCTTTCTCGAGTCTTAGTGGCTTATTAGGCCGGTGTTTATCTCTGGCTTCCGTAATGTTAAGCGAATGAGAGTCTTTAATTCCCCCTGGATTGAGGACACTAATCTATCGCAGGTTAGCCCCCAGAAGAACTGGTACTCACTTATACAGGTGAGTCGAATGGAACAAAGCCATTTAAAGTGTCTTGCTCACGGACGCAGCACAGTGGTCTGACCGGGGCTCGAACTCGCGACTCTAGGATTACGAGTCGAATACGCTAACCGCTCGGCCAGTGTGCTGCCGGTACCCAGGGTAGACTTTAGTGTCATATTGTTGCTTTTATTTTTTTGTCTCACCTCTGAAATCTTCAAGAATAAATTAGAATGAATGAAAAATAAAGAAAGGGACCATTGATCTTACCGATATGCTTTCGAAGCCGTATCGCTTTGATGTCCATCAGTCCTTGTAGTTTCCCTACCACTGAATAGGAGTGAGACCAGTTTTTCTTGTGTGAGCTCAAAACTGCTCGTTCCTCCCAGTCTGTCCAGTAAAGGTTCCTTCCTAATATGGCAACGCCATAAGGATGCGGCCGTTTTTGCACCATGACTGAGCGGTGTTGTCCTTCAAAGTCGGCACTTTCGATTCTTTCCATTTTAGCGTCCGTCCAAATAATTCGCTTAGAGACAGCATCTATTGTGATACCATTGGGCCAGCCAAGGCCTGATTTCACTATTGTTTTCCGCATAGTACCATCCATTGAAGCTCTCTCTATTCGAGGTACATCTCCCCAATCAGTCCAAAACATAAATCTGTAAACAGTAATCTCTCATCAATCTCAATAGTGTGGTACAGTTAACCTCGATAATTCAAACTCCCGCTTATTCGAACAAAATCCGATTTGGAAATCAGTTTACTCAAGCTCGTTTGTTCGAGACCTCGCTAACTCGAACTGCTTTTCTTGTAACAACAGAGTTCGAGTTAACGTTACTGTATTAGAAAGTTACCGGATTTCATACCAAGTAGCAGAGATGGTTTTCCTGCGCTTTAAGCACTGGGTACTAACAATGAAATCACGATAGTCTCAGTTAATTGCAACCTTAGCGGCCATGTTGGTGCCTTTGAACGAAATAATTTTGATGATTTCTTTTGTTTAGGAAACCAACACAGCCGCTTCGTCTTTTGTCTTTGGCATCTCTAGGGAATGAGTGAAAGCCAAGAATAGAAGGTATAATGTAGTTACCCTACCCCTTTCTGTAGTAGAGTGTAATTGCTCGTGGTTTATCCAAATTCTCCCACAAAAGCACGCTTCTGTGTTTTCCGTCGAGTTCGGCGACTTGAATTCGTTTGAGGCCAGCGTCCGTCCAGTACAACTTCCGACCAACTGCGTCAATCGCAAGACCATCCGGGATATCAATCACTGACGATACGACCTCACTTGATTGGCTGCCGTCAAAGGAAGAGCGGTGAATGATGTCACCATAGCTGTCCGCCCAGTATATCTTCCTAGAAAATATTCGTCCAGTTGATCATTAAATATAGCATCTCCGCTTTAGGTTAAACAAAGTTGCAAATACCTTCTAGGCCATTGACTCGATTGAAGGTTTTGTTTTGCTTAAAAGGGGTGAAATCCGTTAAGGGAGCAAGACCTAATACAGGTGACTGGATTACACATCTGACACGACTGGAGCAAACCAGACAACAAAGTTATGTCATTATTGAAATCATTATTATTATAATACAATGGTTATTATTAAAATTACCTAGGTGGATATAGAGTTTGAGCCAAACCTGCACTGGTGATCCATCTATTTCGAGTTACATCAGCAGCCCAAGTTTGGTTAAAATACATCCAAAGGTTATGGATTGACAGCAGATTTAAATAAAATGCAAATTTGTTGGAACCCCACATGACGTGATCAGTTGAGAACTTTAATAGTTAATATCTCAAGAACCATAAAAAGATTTTGACAACATTTTTTCACCGCTATTCCTCATTTAGCAAGGTCTATCAACGGAAGTACTCGCACGAGCTGGTTATAGCTAGCGTGTGAGCAAATTTTCAAAATTGCCGCCTCGCGTTTTGTGGATCTTTCGGAGGAGGAGTTAAATTCCCTGAAGAATCGAAAACGCTGTTTTGAAAAACACAATGCTTACAATATCCCTATGATATTTGTGTTAATTAATGGAAGATTTTACTCGGGGTGAAAATGCTGCAGATGTTGATACGCACGACTGTGCAAACGACAACAAAAAATAGTTTCTTGCACAAATCTTAGCTTTTTTTTCTTTGATAATCACCTAAGTAATTATACTACAACAATTATTCTCCTCAGACTCAGTGAATATCTGGGTGGTGAATAATCCCCTTGATGTCTCGGTGGTTAATCGCCAGATACTTTGCCAATAATTGTTAAAATAATAGTTGGTAATATTAACGGCTTTATAGACACTTCACTAGGTGGCCTTTTTGTCAAAACAACCAAACACCGGGTCGCAGCCTACTGTTTTCGACAAATACAATCAGCTGCCCGCCATCTGCGGCATCGCTAAGTAAACGATGCAACGGTTTCTGGTAGTTTATGATAATTATGTCATTAGCGAAACAAAATAAAAAAAAAAGATTATCTATTCACCTTAATCTCAGCTCATTGCGTGGATCATGTAAATATTTTATGTCAAAAATTTGAATACCGATAAAAAAAAACATTTTTCACTATCCACTGATTACATGTTTGTTATTTACGGATTTACCTTTCCAATGGATCAAAATCCGTTGACACTATGTTTGCGTTCGGAGATCTGCCAACTGGAAGCACAACGTCGGCCTGGTATTGGACGTCCAGAGAGATAAAGCGAAGATCTTGGCGGCGGGCAAACAGTAAAAACTTTGACATCCCTTTTGAGTAAAGAGAAAACAAATCAACACAAGAATCCAAATGAAGAAAACTATTTAAACGACTACGATTGAAAAGAGCCGATTCTACTGTAAGTGTAGGATATAAGAGAAACCAATAGGAAGAAAAATAAACTGTCCCAAGCGGGAATGGAACCCACGACACCCCGATCACATGGCAGGTGCTTTAACCACTGAACTATCGAGACAACTAAAGTAGCAGAGAGAACAAACCAACCCAAGACAAGCCGGGAAGTTCTATACCCAATTCCCCCCACCCCCATACTTGCCCACACTCTATTGTCAGTGAGACCTCTCCTGTTTATTGTTTCTTTGACGATACGACAATAAAAGAATTAAAAGTTCTAGAATAATGATCATAGGAATGAAGTTGCTTGCTATAGCCTACCTCCAGCACAAGTTACTTGGTCAGCGGTCAAGACAATACCGGTCGGACATGCGCATGAGCGACCTCCCCCTGGTGACATGAGGCATAAGTGGCTGCATCCTCCATTATCAACCAGACATGGATTATACACTGCAAGATAAATAGTTTGATGTGTACTTCTATGGCAATTTAAATAACACTAGTAGTGGTTTTAACTCTTGACAAGAGAAACCGCACTGAAAAAGGGCATGTGCTTGGCAACCGTCACCTTCAGTGGTCACTCAACCTTTGAAGAGACAAGACTCAAGCCAAACTTGGAATAATCATTTATCTACCTCGAGTTACATCAGCAGCCAAACTGTGGCCAAAGGTCGTGGCTTGGCAGCGGACTTAAAGAAATGCAAGTTTGCCGGAACAACTAATTACCTCATCAGCTGAAGACTTTAAGTGTTGATATCTTAAGAACCATAAAAGATTTTGACAAAATTTCTTCACCGCTATTCCTCATTTAGCAAGGTCTACCCACTGAAGTAATAAAATTTTTCACTTCTTATGCACTTGAGCCCTTATCTTGCTAAATACGGTTTCGGTCAAAAAACTAAAAATATTCTAACTTTAAAACCACTTCTTGAAAACCTACAAAGTAACCATTCATTTTCTTTGTCTTTGCAAGTAGATTCTGAAAATTACATTGCTTAAATAAATTCTTAAGTTTGTAATTTTGTTGAGATTTTTTTACTTTGATTCTTAAATAGTTTTAACACCACCTTGACAAAGTTTCTTCACCATTATTCCTCATTTAACAACGTCTACCCACTGAAGTAATACAATTTTTCACTTCATATGCACTTTATTATTACCACTGAGCAGTAACCACCTGACAGCTGTTTCTGGGTATAAATCCTGAGATCCATCAAATGCTCCAAATTATTTGCCACGGTTTGCATGTCTTTTCCTGTCAACTTGTTTGCACTGTGTATCGCTCGGCTTTGCCAATCAGTCCAGTACACTCTAGTGGCGTCCACGGCCACGGAGAACGGATGAGAGAGTGAGGACGAAATCAGGATCTAGATAGATTACAAAGATGTTAGCTACATTGCAACCAACACAAAAAAACAAGGAACCATTTAAGTTAGAAAACAATGGAACCGTTTGGTTTGCCACATATACATCTGTTTTGCTCTTAGAGTCCAAATAACATCATTTTCTTTAACCCTTTCAGCCCAGGCCAGTTTATCAACGTTTAACTTCTCCTTACATAACACATACAAAATAAGTCACTCGGTAATGAGAAAATAGAAATCGATCAAACAAGGCGAACAAATGAAGATGAAAAGCCAAATTCTCCTAAGCTGGTTGGGAGAATTTACCAACACAACATTTGTCGTGCTTGGGGCTGAAAGGGTTAAGAGGCTCTGACTGAGAAACCGGTACAGAATCTGGAAATGGGGGGTCAGCCGATTGACTTGATACTCGGTATGCAGAGTCCAGCTGAGGAGTAATGTTAAATGCCATAATTGAAAAATTGTCAAAATATTTTGCTTGGGTGAAACTGACAAGCACCTTCGCAGTAGTTGAAAAAAAACGATTTAGAGACAATTTTAGCTCAAGTTTAAGGCGCTGTGGGAAAAACAAGAAAACAAAAGAATAAAATTCTGCCATATTTTATAAGATGCTTATGTCCTTTGTGAGAAAGGTCAAAAATCCCTGAAACAACACAATGTTGTAAGAAAATACAATTTTGTTAAGCTTTTAACTTGCATTTAAACTTCTGTAGTGCAAACTTATCGGCAAAATTACTAATTTTGTACGGTTGTTTTGATGCCTGTAGAAGCCCACCAAATTCGAAGAACCCTAAAAAATTTGTTTTCACCTGATTTGCTAGCCAGATAACAAGATTAACAACAATTTCGCTGGCAGGAAAATGAAATTTATATTTCTAAGGTAATCATCGTGTTTCTTTGCTTTGGTGGGTAGAGCCAGGACCGGGGACAGTTAGTCCCCAATCTACAAAGCGCTGCTCGGTTGTTCAACACCATAACGATGCTGAGAAAACTCCACTTCACATCGACAAACGGCTCTGGATAGAACTCGGAAGCTCTGTACCTGCTAAAATCATCTGACTGGTGTAACCATAAGTATTCAATAGTTTCGATAGTCCTGCAATGTCCCAGTCAAAGAACTTACATTCATAAGTATTATTCCATATATGATGAACACCATTTCTTAATTTTTGTTTTAATACAAACCTTCCTCCTCATGGAAACAAGGTTTATGTACTCTATAGTCTTTGTGCCTGGATCAGTCCAGTACAGGCGACGTGTCGTTTGATCAATGGTCAACCCATTAGGAAATGTTATGTTCTTGCTGACAAGAACCATTCGTTTTGTACCGTCCATTCCTGCCCTTTCAATCTTTGGCTTGCGACCCCAATCCGTCCAGTAAATGTACCTGCAGTGTACGTACGCGTGTCAAAGCAAATCAGCAGTCGCTTTAATATCAAAATCCAACTTCTCATTACGTCACTCAAAACAACTATTACATTTGATAGTGAGAATATTAAATTTCATCAACCTTTTAAAATACCTGGAAATAAAGGACAAACTAATTACATGCAGTTGAACCCCGGTAACTTACCGAGGGGAGGGGGTAGTGTTACGCTTAATGGTACTTTTTTTATATAACATAGCTATAAAGTATTAAGTGTTGTCAAGAAGTCGCAAACGGGCGACAATAAATGTTTTTGAGGGCTGCGTTTTTACTTCGCTACTCTTATGTCTCCTATAACTGAAGTGTAATCCAGTTTGCGTAAACTAAAGAATATTCTACGATTGAACGGCAACGAACTCTTTAGTCTGGGCCTGGTTGTACGAAGCCTGGATAAGCTATCCGCTGGATAAATATTTTCTAATTTAAGCAGTAAAACTATAATGAAAGTTGTTTGACACCATTCATTCATTACTTTAGAGTCTTCCACTAATTTAACAACCAGGGATAGAGAAATTAACAAAGAGCCAAGCAATCCTACATTTGTTAGGGACGATAATCGCCTTTTTTTTGCGGATTACTTAATATATATACTTATATAGACTTGTAAAACCAGACCACGATTGGTTTTCAGCACGGCCAAGAAAACGAATTGTTTTACAAAGCAAGTGATCTGAGTTGGGAAAGAAGTTATATAAAAGTACATTTTAGGTTTGCGTGTTGGAAAACTTTGACTTGCAAATGCTATTTCTGTTCAGCGGCCTCTGTCAGCTTTCAACAATGAAAACTAATCGAAAACATATAGTTATTAGTTATAAGCTTGTTTAATGTACCCTTCTGTGGAATCGATAACCAAGTCTCTGGGCCTATCCAGACCAGACCAAATAAGGACTGTCCTCAACGTCCCGTCAAGGTTTGCGGTTTCTATTCTCTTCTTTGCTCCATCCGTGAAATAGATCGTCCGAGTGACGCGGTCAATCGCCATTCCGGAGGGACTGTCCAAACTAGAGTTGATTATTACCTGGAAATGAGAAACAAACATATGGTTAAAGTAACAATGACACTAACCTTTGTTTCTATCCACTTAAAGTGTCTGGAAGCTAAGGACGTTTAAGAAAACAAACTTTTGAAACCGATCGTACTCTCAATTTTATACGAATTTGAAGTTCGCGTTGTTTTGGTTCACTACAGCGTTTTAGGGGGACTGTTATGAAGTCATTACCAAAACATAGCAAGATGGACATGAACGAGTCAAAGATTTTAGATTCAGAAGTAGATTCCAATGCTTCATACAGTTATCAGTTCTTTCGCCTTTTTTGTATTTAAAAAACACATATTGCTCAACACTTTAAGTTTGGAATGATGTAACAACACAGCCACCCGAAAACGTGGTATTAAACCAAGATGTCCGAAAAAGTTGTTAGTTTATGCCATGGTCAGAAAACAATTTAACAGAATAAAAAAATAACAAAATACTTTAAATTGTATGTAAAATGGGAAATCATGGGCTACAGAGTTTCTACATATTTAAGCAACAACTGCGGTAAGTGATCTTTATTTCTGTTGTTTAAACCAGCTTTCTCAGTGACAGACTCGTTTAGTTGGGCTGCCTGCGGTTAGTTTTGATGTGTTTCGTTAGGTAGTGTAGGCAAGATGAATAAATCTACCCTCTTGCATAAGTTGTCTATTGTAGAAGCAAGGTTACCTGTTGTTGGGAACCATCAAGCTTTGCGCGATTTATTGTATCTGCCATGACGTCAGTCCAATAAACAAATCCCTCGACTGGATCCCAGTCTACTGCAATAGCACTGCGCACGTCCTTTAGTGGCAAAACGGTGTCCAAGTTGCTAAACGTATCAAAAGAGATAACCCGGATGTCTGTTCGTCGAGCAAACAGGATAAAGGAGTTCAAATCTGCAAAGCATGCAAAGAATTAGAAAAGGATTAAAACAAAATAAAGCACATAAAGTTCTGATATTTCAAACTGTTCAACTGTCTCTACCTTCTACTTAAAACTTTGAAATATTCTACTCTGGCATACTTAAACTACTCTTAATTCTCATCACCTATTACCGAAATTTGGAATACTAATAAATGTATTTATCAATATCTTTAGTATTACTTACACTATACAACCGCACCGCTGATATTCTTAGACTAGTAAATCATCAAAGGGAAGCCCAAAAAAAGGAAGCTGTATTGTTTTTTTTATGGCTTCCTTGCAATGTTAATTAATAATTTTGTATTGAAGTGTTATGCAATTTTAAAGTATATTTGTGGAAAAACAAATAAAACTAAAATGAAGCCGAAATATAAGGAGGGAGAGTTCAAACCCACACAGATAAGGTAGTAACAAATTTAACTCACCTGACGAACACGTTTTTTCGGTCAGCAGCTTATAACCGGTTGGACATGCGCATTTAAAACCCATGGGGTTTGGTAAGCATAAATGGCTGCAGCCACCGTTGCTGTTACTACACTTGTTGCTACCTGGAACCAAGTTATGAATGGATAAGATTAGGTTCTCCAAAGTTGAAACACTCTGGAAAAACTAACATGATTATTCTTATTACTGGGAAAAAAAACTTGTATGACACTTAAAAACTTCCGCTATTTGAGCTTGGTGGGTGTATAAATAAAGCGAAATACAACAGATGATCAGGTCCAGTTGTTAAAAGGCTGGCAAACTTTAAACCTTTGGTTAAGCCAAAATTCAAGAAATAATTTCTTCTCTGAGCAGAGGTTTACGGACGTGTTCTATAAGCTAGCTAAATCCTTTCTCGAGCCTAAGTGGCTCAAGGGGCCGGCGCGTATCTCTGGTTTCCGTAGTGTTAAGCGGATGAGAGTCTTTGGCTCCCCCTGGACAGGACACTAATCTATCGCAGGTTAGCCCCCAGCAGAACTGGTACTCGTTTGCTAAGTCTACTGGAACAAAGTCGGGTAAAGTGTCTTGTTCTAGGACACAACACAGTGGTCTGACCGGGGCTCGAACTCGCGACAGTAGGATTACGAGTTAAACACTCTAGCAGCTCGGCCATTGCGCCGCCGATCGCGTTCTATAAAATACTACTTAAATTTTACACGGAAAAACTTGTCATATTGAAAGTTACACCTCAATTCCATCTCTGTAAGGTTTGAAACAAGAACGAAAGTTAAAAATTTAACCCTGAGTTGAAAGTTAAAAATTTAACCCTGAGTTAGTGCTAATCGGCCTTTGAACAACTGCGCCCACAGCGGTTAAAAGAAAAATCAAATGTTTCTAATGCTTGCGGTCGTTACAGGTAATTCTGTCCTATTATCAGCCAATGAAAACACAGTATTCTGTTTGTCCATATAGCAAGATAATTCAAAGACAGAAAATGAACCCAGAATAAAAAATACCCGTTTCGAGCCCTGATTTCATCAGTAGAGATTTTTTAATACCTTTGGGTTGCCTCAAAGGATGAAAGGCATGAATATCCATTGGAGAATGCAAGCGGCTCTTTATTGTCCCCAATCCCCCGCCTGTAAACTTGTTGGCTCCGTGAATGGATTTTGTATGCCAGTCAGTCCAGTAGACTTCATCCTCAAACACAGTCAAGGCGAAAGGGTGTGGCAGTCCCCTTTTTAATATTTTGCGTCTGTCGCCGCCATCTGTACATGTGTAAATTATTTTAAAGTAGTTTTAAGGAGGCATTAATACTAAATAGGGCTTATACAAGGCAGTGGTTTCGCTAATTTCTCTTCTCTTTTCTGTCGAGCATGCGCAAAAGTAGACCTCATTACAACGTCATTTATTTTAAGCAACACTTCCGCCGAACTGGTAGACATGATGGTAACGTGGGCTCGAAAACTGTCAGCGGATAAAGTCAGCTGGCTCGTAGACAGTCAGTGGAAACGCCACATTTTGAAATGTGTCAAAAATTCAAACTGGTTACAACTGGTTTTTAAGCAGGTTTCGATTTAGTTTATTCGTCAAGCTTTTTGTACGAAAAAATGCAGATTCGTGCAAAGGTTTTCTTTTCTTCTCGTTAGACGAGAGAAAACAGTGAACCTCTGCCAAACAGGGTAACACACCACACACTGTTCAGGCACGCGACACAGTGGTCTAGCAGGGACTACAACTCGCGATCCAAGGACTACGAGCTGAACACTATATCTCAAACCATACATAAAAACGAAACATTTTCAGAAAATGTTTCGGTTTAAGAGTGTTTAAGATGTTATGGAAAAAAAATCATGCTTGTATTTAAGGTATCGGCTGGAGCTCTAGGTTCAAGTTTTTTGTGTTCGAGATATCGAAGGTAATATACTGAGTAATTCCAAATTTTCTGGTTATTCGATATAGAAAGCTCTGTGCGCACGTAACACTAAGAATTCAACTGAACCAAAAATTTACCCAAATTTACACTTTCAATCACGTGATGCTTGGCGTCAGCCCAGTACACCCTGTCAGCGGTATAATCTATAACCAATCCGTTCGGCCAGTTGATATCGCTCTGTACAATTCTTACTCGATCACTTCCATCCATTCCTGCTCGTTCGATGCGGGCTTTACTGCCCCAGTCTGTCCAGTACATAAGGCTGCAAGTAGTATACAATTACTTTGTAAATAGTACGTTATAACTGTGTAGTTACTGAGTAATAACTGTGTAAGAAGTATGTAATAACTAATGTAATTACTGAGTAACAACTATGTAAATAGTACTTAATAACTATGTAGGAAGTACGTTATACCTTTTTAGTAACTAAATGAAACTATGTAGTAAGCAATAACTATGTAATTACTGAGTAATAACTATGTAAGAAGTGTTTAGCAACTGTACAAATCAGCATTAGATAACAACTATGTCAGCAACACACAACAACTATATAAGTAGTTCGTAACAACTATATATTAAGCAAGTTGACCAATGTGCAACGCTTAACTGCAATCTGTACCATTAACATATCACTGCTGATTTTGCAAAAATACTTGGCTAGAATGAAATTTCTCACCCTCTTTGAGGATAAACAGACAGTGCTCTCGGTTTTTCCACGCCTTTCCATAGCAGCACGTGTCTATTTTTGCCATCTAGACTTGAGACCTCAATTCTACTCGTACCGGAGTCAGTCCAGTACAAATGGTTTCCAAGCCAATCAATGGCCAATCCGCCTGACAATAAAGAAAATGATTAACTGGGTTTGTTCTTAGCTTCTTGCAGGTAGACACTCTGTCAGCTTGTAAAGCTGCAAATGAGGGGGAAAAGGCGCTCAAACAGTGCATATGGCTCCTGTATATTCGAAGTGTGTGATTGGCTACAACACGATGCGATGCCACGTAGCGTTCAAAGTACATTGCATATAAGACCTATTTCGACTGGCTGTAAAGATAAAATAAATAAATGTTTTGGGCTTCTTGTGTGTAGGACTCGCTCTTATACGACTCGATGACAATATGGCTCCACTCGACTAGTCGTGGCACAAGCCATAAAATGATATATATATCAGCTCTAGCTAAAAGATGTGGTATAAGAATCATAGTAGAAATACATATAGGTTCTGTCCTCCCTTCCAGAACACTCTTCCGTAAATTGCTATGTTGCTAGAAAGGTGTGTCCTGATGGTGTACTGGTTATCACGCCTGACTAGTGACCGGGAGACGAGGGTTCGAGTCCCAGTCGGGGCATTCACTGAACCAATTTTTTCGGAAGAGTGTGCTGGAAGGGAACCTATATGTATTTCTTCTTCGTTGCAGTCCCCTTCCTCGCTAAACATGTGTATTTATTCGGTATAAGGATCAGTTGCTGTTTATGTCATGATTAAGTAACTCCATTAAGTAAGAACTAGGCAGGTCAACGGCAGTCCGTGGAATGCAGAAAGGTGCTAATTGCTGCATATGTTGTTAAAACACTGATGTGATTGGCTAATCTTTTAAAATGGGCCGTATCTTCATAAGTATGCTAATACAGTTCACTCATTCAAGCAATTGAACTTTTTAACTGTTCTTAAACTTAAGTAAAATTCCATGTGGGAACATTGAAAGTGAAAACTCGATTCCTTTGCAAGACATTTATATAACTTACTCATTTACCTGGAACAACTAAGCCGTGAGCGATCACTTCCTCGATCCCAGTGCCGTTAATGAAAGCCCTCTTGATTGTATCTAGGGTTACATCAGTCCAATAAACTCTATCTTCAATCACGTGAAAGTCCAAGGCAATAGCATTCTCTAGGCCAAGGACCACAGCTGTATACTCGGCCTTTGTTGGTCGCGTTTCAATCTTGCGAATATCGACTCGGTTGGAGAATATAAGAGTAGGTGATGGGCCTTTTGTAGGAATACAAAAATTGAATTAATAAGTTCACAAAAACTAAGGACCATCAACCTTTATTAGCCTAAGTGTACCTATTAATTAATTTTTAAATTTTCTTATCTTTTAAAACAGTATAAACTTTCTATATTAACAGATAAGGAGAGTTTCTCATTTCAGCTAAACAAACTTGCAGTTGATATTAAAACTTACTATTTTAACCCTTTCTCGACCCCAGTTTTGATAGTAAATTCTCCCAACTATTGCCCACACTTTACATGAAACCATTTCATCTTTTCTTGGTATGATCAATTCTTGTTTTCTCAGTAACGAATGTCTTGCTTAGTACGTGTTATGTAAGGATAAGTTGGATGTTGATAACTGACTGGGGCTGAGAGCGATACAACACTGTGTTCAGATACTGATATTGTAAGGACTATCGTAAACCAGTTGACAAATTAAAATTAGTAGGCTATTGTAAGTTCATAAAATGGATGTAAATGTGCAAACTTAATTATACAACTTTAGCAGCAATAATAATAATAGCAACATTGATAACTACAATACTAAACTTTAAAAGTACTGTAAAAGTACTAAACTCTACACCCTCCCCCCCTTATCACCTTTCACATTTTCCCATTATATTACATTTAAAGAAGGGTGACAAAGATTAGTTGCTGCCGTTCACTAAAAACTCTTTTGTCAACTTACAAAACTTCATAAAATTCTTACAACCGGTTTCGAAAGAAGATCGATTAAGTGTTAAAAATTCTCGAAGCTTTAAGTAAAAAAGCTTACCCACTGCTTTGCATTTTCGATTGTCACCCTTCAGTACATATCCATCCAAACAAGAGCAACTGTAACTGCCTGGGGTGAAAAACAATCATTTTCAGTCAACTTATTTGATTACTAATAATTTTCTAGACCTTTACAAACAAATGCTCCCATTGCCCCCATTTGGCAAGATAAATAACTACCCAAGGCAGGCAGTGGACAATGAGCTTAACTATTCTGATTTTTTCCAGTTTTTATCGCATATTTTTTTGCGTTTTTAATAACAAAATATAGTATGCATATCGATTTCGAACAGTTGATAATTTTTTTTTTCGCATACAGTTTTTTGAACAACAGTTCTCGTAACAAAGTTTTTTTTTTTTTTGAGAAGCAACGTAAATTGTAGGAAAGACAATTCCAGATTTTCTTTCCCATTCTTGAAAATGATTTTCTTTGTTTTTCTAACCTAAATTTTTAGAAAGAAAATAGACTCTGGCCAAGAAACTTGTATTTGGAAAACGTAGACACCACGCAAAGAGGAAATTAAAAATTTGGGTGGAATTATGGATGAAATTAAAAAGAAACGAAAAACCCACCAATGACAACAACATTGTTTTTTGATAATGAGAATTTGCTAAGGTTGGCAAAGATGATATCGTTAGTGACGGTAATAAAAACAGCGATGTAGACTATTCCAACGAAATGAAGATGACGAAGATAATGTTGACAAAGATTGTTTAGCGTAATTTGAATTAACACAACAGTTAGCCTGGAAAACCTATTCCAATTTCAAACACCTGAAACTGTTATCTGAAAAATAACTCACCTGGCGAGTTTGTGCATTTCTGACTGCAGAATCCTTCAATACCGCACTCATCAGTATCTGTAAGACAAGGAAAAAGTTAAGTGTATGAGAAGTAACAATGGAAAATTGAAAATAGCTTGTTCGATTCATAACATAGAAATAATAGAAATTATTTCAATAAATTCAACAATGACAATTTCTAATAAAAACAAAAAAAGATATTGCAAATAGCAAAATAGATAATGGAAATGATAGTTTCAAATGATGGCAATTTCATTATCAATGTCATGTGTTTTAGAATTAGCATTGAAGGTCAGGATTCTTACACGTTTTCAGTTAAGAATATAATAGCGATAGAAAGGCAACCACGAACGGATAAAGGAGAGAAGGATAAAGTTACAATTAAAAAAAAAAGCCTAAAATTTACGTTGAGGTCGAATGGCGATTCTAACAACACGTTTTGGGTTTTTTAAGCCTTCTCTCCGTTACTCTATTTTTTCTCTTTTATAGCCTAAATCTTTAAAAACATTTACAGAGGCATACAACAGCAAAAAGCTAAAAAGAGGTGAAAAACCTTGATGGGAGCACTTGTGTAGCACTGCATTACTCTGCAATATCTCCAGTGTTTTGAGAGAGCACACAATGCTGCCTCGGGGAGCAAAAGTTACAAAAAAAATTCCAAATCTTATTTGTTTAAATTTGACATCGCTGCGGTTGCCTCGCTAATTCTCTCTAGATCAACCCGAAGCTTATGGCAGTTAGGTTTCCAATTTAGCGAATGGGAAAAAAAACTTGGTAACCGAGTGGGAGGTAACTGACTCAAACCTGATTTATTTCTTTGAATGACAGCCTTGTTCCTGTCTTGAGGTTAATATTAATGTTCCCAGGAATTCCCCTTTTCCCTTTGTTAAGGGCAATATTCCAGGGAGTTCCTTAAGATTATCTACTCCGGAATTCTCCTTCTCAAAACCAAAACTCACTACGAATTAAATAGATGCCCAAAGCAGCACTTGCCTTTGCATGTTTTTCCGTCTTGATCGAGCTTGTAGCCTCTATGGCAACCACATCTGTGGCCACGGGGAAGGTTGTAACATTTGTGCTGGCAGCCTCCATTATTTGTTTTACATTTATCGGTTAACGTCGGCCTAGTTGCAGTCGCTGTTGAAGCAAAGTTAGAATTAATACTAGATTGGAGGAGTGAAAACGAAACCAAGGTGTAGCTAGTAGAAGTTGTCATCCTATAATTTAAGGGAGAGGCTTTAACTGAAAGTCACACAAGTGGACACTTGCTAAAGGAGGGCCTAGGGCTTCTATAAACCCTTTTTGAGTCAAAGTGGCGTATTGCGTCGGTGCTTGCTTCCGAGGAAATGTTATCTCAAATTCAGTTTATTGTATCATTCTAAAATTCAGTTCCTTCAGACTGGAATTTGTGAATGTTGTTGTTCACATGCGCAGACAGTCAACTATTATCAGCATTACCTTGGATGTAAGAAAACTCGTTGACAAATTACTACACAAAACAAAGGGGCAAACCTACCGCAAGATCTAGTGTCGTTTTCATCGGATCCATCCTCACAGTCCTTCCTCCCGTCGCATACGTACTGTATGTCGATACACTCACCGTCAGTACAGCGAAACTGCTGTAACGAACAACGCGGTTTGGACGAAGGGTGCGCTGTAAGTTGATGGTAAAAAGTATTGATAAAGTTAGCATTAACTACAAAGAAAACAAACACTGTAAAAAAAACAACAAAAGCGTTCACAACACGAAGAGAAACTGACGACAACAAGTGTAACGACGAGAATATGACAACGACAACAAAATCAACAACAACAAAGTTAACGACAATAATTATGACAACCACAACAAAAATAACGATGAAACAACAAAGATAACGACAATTACAACAGTGACAAAAATAACACCAACGAAGAAAACAGTAATTTCTTGGTAGCTTTGGTCACGTGACCACAGCTTTTTAACCCATCAGCTATGAAAAAAATGGTGTCCAGAAATTGAAAGAACAGGTTGACATTAGTAAAACGTCAAAATTTCAGTCATTGGCTTCAAACATGTACAAATACTGTAGGAAAGTAACAGAAAGTAGGGCATTTTCTAAGAATTTGATTGCCTTTAGATTACCATTTTGACGTTTCCTAGAAATTTTTAACTTTGTATTCAATTGCTATTTTTAAAGTACTTAACGTTGAGACTTCAAACTAAAGAGCAGGTCCTGAAGCAAACATCTTTAAATTTGTTATAGTTAAATAACTTTAAAAGTTATGTGTGGTTACGTGGCTCCTAATGATGACTACGCCTAAAAGCAACCCATGGAGCCTTGATTAATAATGGTGGCTGCAGTCTCTAGTTTCTGGTCGAGGAGTATTGTACAAGCAATGATATTCTTAGAGGTCTTATAGCTGATACGAGTAGTGCCTTCTCCATATGAATATGCTCATGGGCGCTTTACAGTTATCAGATTACTCCCAGCGGACCAGAAGCATACATATACATCAAAGTGGGTTATGTAGGCTGGTACTCGGTTAGCCGACCCCGAAAGGATAGAAAAATGAGTGAACGTTATAGTAGGAAAAATGGTCGGCCGTAGATTTAACCTTCTACTAGTGGATCGAGCCGGGGATCTGAGAATTGAAAGGCAGAGATCTTACCATTGCGGCAAGCCCTCTGTTATGCATGTTTAACACTTACTACAATTGAGTTCGTCGGAGTCATCGCCACAGTCTCTGTCACCATCACATCGCCACGAAATACTGATGCACCGACCAGACTTGCATATAAACTGGTCAGCACTACAGCTTGGGGTTGCTACCGTAGAGAATATCTTAACATTAGGTTTACACAGCTGGGGGTTGCTACCGTAAAGAATATCTTAACATTGGGCTTTTACAGCTGGAATTGATACCGTAAAGAATATCTTAACACTGGCTTGCCGTGATTAAAACTATTACAGGAAAGTTTAACAAGATTTTAATATAAAGATAGACAATTGAGTAAAAAACTCATTGCTTCGCATTCTTCCCTAATTTTTTGTTGGAAATTACGAGAAAAACTGGAGAAGGGCTAATATCCGAGCAGTATTAGGGCCAATAACCGAATCCTGCGCGTTGATTGGCCAAAAATTGGCCCCATACACGGCAAGGAGTTATTGGACAAGCTTTTTGCCAACATGAGCGCGCAGTGATAATTTTTTGTTATCTTTTACTAATCTAAAACTGAAACCACGTTAGGGACGTACCAGTTGATCTCGTGGGGCGGGAGTGGGGGGCGGGGTGAGTGGAAGAATGAATTCTCTGCAAATTCTTTTTTTCAGTCAAGCTTCAGGAAAAAACAATTTTTTGCCAGTTTTCATACATTCTCTTTGTAGGATTTCGGCATGCAATTTTTTTTCTCTCGCAATTGGTATTTTTTCTTCATGATTATAACCTGAGTAACTTTACTAAAACAATTACTCCCCTCAGGCTTAGTGAATTTGTGGGTGTTGGATAATCATCAGATATTCACTTCACCTTTGACGAATAACTGTTAAATATTTGTTAGAATCGCTCCACTTACGACATGCTATTTCATCGGATGAGTCTACACAGTCCTTGTGCCCGTCACAGTGCCACATAATGTTAATACAGTTGCCATTCGAGCACATGAAGTCTCCAGGCCGACATGCTGCTTTTCGAGTTGCTGTTAAAACCAAAATAAATTCAGCTTTACTTCATGACCAAAAGTAGTTATCATTTTATCATTATTACCTTATAGTTGAAGTTATAACTGCTGTTATACCAGAGTTGTGTTAATGGATTCAACACCGTCAAGTTAGCAATCAATAGTATTATTATTGTAGCAAAAATGAGTCATATTTACTATCAATGTTATTATTATTATTTTTTTTTTTTTTTTATTGTTACTATTGCTATTTTCATTATGATGCGATTATCTCCAGTTCTTTTGGGTCTTGTTTGCAGTAGTCATGTCTCAGCTACTCCCCGCAGCTAAGAGACACAGCACTTTCCTCAATATGTGAGCTGTTCCAAGGATGGCCGACAACTGTGTACTTCCAATGACTTTCGATGCTCTGTTATTATTATTATTATTATTATTATTATTATTATTATCATCATCATTATCATTAAAACTGTAATGCAAAAACAGTGTATGAAATGCTTTGATTTGTCGTAGGACCAATTAAGATCTTTCAGCCAAACTGTTGAAACAGAAAAAGTGAAAACGCAAGGCTGAATACTGCAAGATATTAAACATGTCATCTGTATCTATTCAGATTGACGAGTCCCAAAAGGAACGAAACTGCTGTCTGTGTCTTTCCACTGACATGTTTAATATCTCGCAGTATTCAGTCTTGCATTTTCACTTTTTCTATTATTATCAGTGTCAATACTACCTTTTTTATGTTAATGTTGTTATTACTGATCTCTGAAATAGTAATCATTGGCAATTTTTTTCAAATGTTGCTAAGATAATAATAGTGTTTTGTTTAAATTGCATATGAATAGAACAATTTATTAGCTCGGTGGATAGACCTTGCTAAATGAGGAATAGCAGTGAAAAAAAGTTATCAAAATATTTTATGGTTCTTGAGCTATTAACATTTAAAGTTCTCAACTAATGACGTCATACATGTGTGGTTCTGACAAATTAGCATTGTATTTAAATTTGCTGCCAATCCATATTTGGAAGTATTAAAGTTGGGCTGGTGATGTATCTAAAGATAGTTAGATCACCAGTGCAGGTTTGGCTTAAAAACATCCAAAGGCTATGGATTGGCAGCAGATTTAAATAAAATGCAAATTTGTTGGAACCATACATAAACATAGACATGCTAACAAGTTTTTTTCTCACGAAAATCATTTCCACTTCTCTTAGAACTGTTCAGGGGAACCCTCGCCTCGGTTTCACGTAGAAGCTTTAGTTACCTTTCAGGAACCGTAAAATGGACTATTATTGTTCTTGCAGGTGTTGTTAAAGGAAATTGGATAATAATAGTAATAATAATAATAATAAAGTATTTATATAGCGCTAGAATCCATAAGTCCAAATTGGATATCAGATACTAGCTGCCATTTTATCAAAGAATTCTATAGTTGGTACTTACGGCATTCAAGTTCGTCGGAATGATCCCCACAGTCGTTATCCTGATCACATCTAAAATGCTTTTGTATGCATTGTGCATTATTGCAACGCCATTGGTCCTTTGAGCAGCGTGGGCCATTGGTAGCTGGAGAAAACAGGAGGACGTAAGCTTTTCTAACATTTTCCATGTTGAGTTTTTAAAAGCCTAAGTAAAAAAACGTTTAAAATAGACATTATGCATGGTGACGTCACAATAGCGTTTTCCTGCACTAAAACGAGGCTTGGAGGCGATACTTACTTGCTATGTACAGTGTAACGAACATTCCAGTGGATAAAGATGGTAAAGAAGACATTGTTGAACAGTAAAAACGGTTAAAATTGATCAAAAACTCCTGCAATCTCACATAACATTTCACCACTAAGCCTCACTTTGATGCACTTTTGACGTCATCATGCATAACAACCATTGACAATTTTAGAATGAGGTAAAACAATGTATATGATAAAGGAATAAAACAGTCTCGCGCGTGTTTCTAGGCAAAAAATAACACGCTATGACGTAGCAGAACACGAGAAAAGTGTTCAGAAGAAAACGAGGCGAAACAGAGTTTTCTCTCTACTTTTCGAGTGTCTTCTACGTCATAGCGTTTTTTATTTTTGTCTAGAATCACAAGCGAGGCTGTTTTATTCCTTTGAGAAGCAACAACCAATCAGAGGGCGCGTTTTGCTGAATCTATTTTCTAAATCTATTTGTGAAGACAATTCTCCAAAACTTGTTTCATAAAAAGTATGGGCTGTAGTTGGTACAATTCACCATAACAAAGTTGAAGTGAAAACATTTGATGTTTTAATTTGTGAACATTTAAGTTTAAAATGTTTAGACATTCAATTTTTAGCGTTAAGAAAAAATATGCTACTTACGACAGCCCTCCTCGTCCGATCCATCAGTGCAGTCCTTTTCGCCATCGCAGCTCCACATGGATGAAATACAGGCTCCATCGGAGCACATGAACTCTTTCGGTTTACAGGTCGTATTTGTTGCTGAGACAGTGGATTAAGGTATTCAGTTAAGGACGGACCAGTTGATCTCGTGAAAAAATTATTCGGTTCTCGCAAGAACCCTTTCAGCTCAGGCCAGTTTATCAACGTTTAACTTCTCCTTACATAACACATACAAAATAAGTCATTTGGTAATGAGAAAAAGGAAATTGATCAAACAAGGTGAACAACTGAAGATGAAAAGCCAAATTCTCCTAAACTGGTCATATTAAAAGTATGGGTCCTAGTTGGGAAAATTTACCAACACAGCATTTGTCGTGTTTGGGGCTGAAAGGGTTAAAACGTCAGCAAAATCTGAGGTTTAAGTTTTTGGTTTTCCAGGCAGGGGATAAATTAGTTATTAAAAGGGTTGTATTTTTTGTTGTTGTTGCGGAGAATACAAGTGACAAAAGGTTTACTTACCACAATTTTCTTCATCTGAACCATCTCCGCAATCATCGTCGCCATCACACTTCCACTGTCGCCTGATACACCTGTTGTTCTTACAGCGAATCTCGTATGACGTACAGTTTCTGGTTGCTAAACAAGAAATGAAGACCATTACGGTTTGTTTACATGATATAGGGCTAGCTCTACTAGTAGGGTTGGCCCTGCCAACAGGCAGATTTCAGCTGCATGACGTAATGTTTGCAAACAAATCTTTTCAAACCAAATCACCTTGGAGACATGAAACAAAGTAACCATGCTACTACTTCATTCAGCCCTACATCTCTTGTTTAGCAATAAACCCTTGTGACAATTACTAAAAAAAAGTTGATCCATTGATAACAACGAATGAAACCCTCCTACTGGGCTCAAAAGTAGCGTCACCTTACTAAGGGGGGGGGGGGGGGGCTGGCCCTGGGGGGCTG
>JAOBRD020469634.1:7408-17877 GCA_027575215.2 Hydrozoanthus sils | reverse complement strand
AACTTGTTCAAATTATGGAAAGTAATAGTTTCAGTTGTGAGAACTTAGTTTGGACTGAAAAGGTAATTAACAAATACAGAAAGAGCACAAAGTTTGGGCAAGTGAATTGGTTCACAACTTAAAACAATACAAAAACAGAATATGCGACAACAATAGCTTATTTCATCAATACTTCATTGGACTGTTGTGTGCACACTTAGTCACTTACTCACTCAGTCGCTTGTCAAGGTTCCCTATCCAAAGTTTGTGATCAAGAATTTCATCCTGAAATTATAGGTCAGAAATTATAAACTGCATGTTTCCTATATCCAAATTTTCATCCTGAAATTATACAGAAATTAAAAACTGTTTCATTCTAAAAACAATGTGAATCATCGACTTTAATAAAACATTTAACGAATAAAAAAAAAGATAAAAAGAAATATCAAGCACACAAACAAAATCTATAAGCAGCAAGTTAAAATTATGGTAAATACAAAACAGACACACTCTTTTTTTATTAGAACCTTTTTTATAAGAACATGAGGCTGAAAATCGCCAAAAAATTAAGAAAATGTTAAGAACGTGCAGAGGTTGAGAAAAGGTGAAAAATATTGATTTTTTTATGTCTATGATAACCTATTGCAAAAAATTCCTACAGTGCTATCAAAAATTTGCTTTTCTGTGAGGATCTTGACTAAAGTTCGAGATAACAATTTGACATCACACGTCTTTTCATTTATCAAATCGCAGTTCTTACAGTTATATCTGTTGAAACAAACTGGCAAGAAAGTCAGTACCTGCTACTACTACTATACTACACAGATATACCACAATACGGTACATAAGATAAAGATATTTTAAAGAACATAAAGTAAAGACATTTTAAGAACATGTTTAAGAACATCTGAGGCTTATTTCCCGAAAATATTTAAGAACGTCCAGCTTCAGTCGAAAAATTCCAGGTTCTTATAAAAAAAAAAACAGTGTAGCCTACCTTTGCCGCCATATTGTTTACGAATGCGCATAGTTTGGTTGTACATACCGCTGACTCACTGTTTGCAGGGGTAAATTCAAAATGGCGTACAAAAGTAGAGACGAAGACAGATCTAAAGACAGATCGTTTTCAAACTCAAAATATTTAGATGACGATGACGAGATTCCTTGTAGACATCCAGGACATATGAGCAGGTTACGCAGGTTACACGGATCCGAAGTAAATCTTATTGCTTTTGTAATTCAGTGTGTATATAATCCTTTAGAGGTGGTCAACTAGTTTGATAAAAGATAAAAAAAGCAGCAAAAATCATTGTTTGAAACGATTCCTCAAGGATTTACAGCAGTAGATAAATTTATAAACTAAATACTGCAAAATAAGTTTCAAATTAGCTACTTACTTGATGAAAATAACGCAGTCGGACTATGTCAAACAATTGAGTCGAGAACCGTGATAAGACCAAAACAGCTTTCTATGTAGCTAATAATATTTTTAAAGATAAATGTAAGGGGTCATGCCTTCTAACTAAGAGGCCTTAGTGTCAACTTTTAGTGAATGCAATCAAAAAATACATTTTGTCAATGTTTATATATCTGTTCTAGTTTTTGAAAAGTGCTGATTACACAAGAGGAACACAAAGTTACTAGTCTAGATGCTGTTAAATGTGTTTGGTAATCAGAATTTATGGTGTGTTTCTGTCTTTGGCTATTGAAATTTTTTAAGTAAGTCCCCCTCTCTAATAAGCACCCAGTCTGGAAGGTCAAAAATAAAAATTGGTATAGGTAATCGCATGGGGCTGAGTAAAATTAAGGATTAATTTCATGATATTAATCCTAAATTTTATGAGGAACCAGTTGATTACATGTTTACGACATCAATGGCGAAATTCTTCTTTCTCTGCAGTATCCCACAAGAAAGCATTGAATAACTTAACTTATTTATCCCAAGTTTCTTTGAAAATTGCTGGAGATGTAATGAAATCTTTGTAATCTCAGAAAACATTTGTAAATCTTCGGAAGAAGTGTGAAATCATTTGTAATTAGGCATTTTTATGATTTTTAAAAAAAAGTTGGAAAATCGATGGAGGTATTCAGAAACATTCGGAAATTTTTGGAAAATGTTTTGAAGACATTTTTGAGACTTTTTAAAAATTTTGGAAAGTCTTCGGAAATTTTTGGAAATATACCAGTGACCAATCAGGACTTAAAGTAATTTTGCCCTGTTTTGCGAATTTTCAGACAAAACAGAAAAAAGTTTAATAGCTTTTTTCCTCTTCGACAATCAGGATCTTTTCCATGCTTGGTCAGTGGAACGCTCTATAACATATTCTTTATGATGGTTTGTTGCATGCCACATGGAGTAAAACTAAGAGAGCTAGTGAACTAAAAGCCATCAATCAACTTCAGCTGATAACACAAATATTCTTCGTAAACAACTTTGTGTAAATTGAAATGTCCTTAATACTGCTGTTGTCTGATAACAATTTTAAGGAACAGTGAAAAAAAAACTGTAAAGAAAATCAACTTTGAAAAGGAATGCCTTTTTTCAGTTTATCGGCGTGGGTGCATAAAGGCCTGTCAAAATACACATAACTGACTCACCGATGAACATGATTTCGAAATGGTACCTTTGATTTCAAATCTCAATTTCTCACATCAAACCGATCAACGATATAAACAAGAAACTGCCCACTCACGAGCCTTACCTGCATGATAAAAAGTTTAAGAAGTTAGCGACAAATTCTTCAATACAACATTTTTGAGCATCAAATACAAGTTTATACATTTGGGGCGACGTAACCTAGACTTGGGGTGATGTAACTACAGATTTGGGGTGACGTGACCTGGGTTGATAAACCGTTGGGCGAGATGACCGGTTACCCTCTAGAATACAAGTCATCTTGCCCCGTGGTTATATCGTGGGTGCATAAAGGCCTGTCAAAACACACATAACTGACTCACTGACAAACATGATCTCAAAACGGTACCTTCGATTTCAAATCTCAATTTCTCGCATCAACGCGATTGATGATATAAACAAAAAACTGCCTACTCGCGAGCCTTACCTGCATGATAAAAAGTTTAAGAAGTTAGCAACAAATTATTCAATACAACATTTTTGAGCATCAAATACAAGTTTATACATTTGGGGCGACGTAACCTAGACTTGGGGTGATGTAACTACAGATTTGGGGCGACACGACCTGGGGTGACATAACCGTGGGGCGAGATGACCGGTTACCCTCTATGTTATAAGAGCATTACGGTAAACATGCTTGTGCACTACCATCAGGAGAAGTAGTGAATGGTTCCTCAGAAGTGAAAGTTGCTGCAAATCATGGTTCGAAGTCTCATCATTTTTTGTTTTGTCTCTAGGTCCCATATTTTTTATTTTTCTCCATCTTGCAGTCTCATATTTTCTCACAAAATGGCCTGCATTCTCAGCATTTCCAACAGATCTCCATTTTGCTTGAAATTTGTTTGATGTCTCAGTATTACAATTTAATAATAAGTCTCAGTTGTAGATTTTTATATCGTAATGTCTGACTGTCTCAGATTATACATGTTGCTTTTATTGCAATCCAAAGTGTTATGGCTGTTGCTCATCTTAGCTTGTTGGATGTGTCCAGTCTCAGATTTACCATTTGCTACCCTTAGCAGTTTATATGTTTTAAAAACAGTTATTGTTTTTATCAGGTGAAAATTTCCTTTGTTTTCAAAAGTCAATGAAATCATTAAATTACAAGACCTAGTTTACTCAGTCCTTCTTTTAATCCACTAGGATAGAAGAAACAAGCAAAAATCACCATTAAGAAAAAGAACTGACTCTGAACGTTCAAGGTACAGAAAATTTTCCAAGCTTTCTGTTCTGTGTATAAAAAAATAATCATTAGCTCATGAATCTAATCTCTTAAATCAAGGTTTACACTTTTAATTTAATGTGCAGCTAATAGTATTGGTACATATGTATATGCAAAATATGCTGGTAATCCTTGGGTTGCGAGTTTGAGCCCCACTCAGACCACTGTGTTGTGTCCTTGAGCAAGACCCTTTACCTGACTTTGTTCCAGTCGACTCAGCTGTAAAAATGAGTACCAGTTATGCTGAGGGCTAACCTGCAATGGATTAGTGTCCTGTCCAGGGGAGTCAAAGACTCTCATCTGCTTAACACTACAGAAACTGGAGACAAATACCGGCCTATGAGCCACTTCTAAAGGCTTTAAAAAGGATTAGCTTTTAGTAAGCTAACCAAGACACTAGAATTATTAACAGTTATTAATATTAACAATTGGTTGGAGGCAGATCAGTTGGCTGTTTAAAAGAGGGCATGGTCAATCCTTTGAGTGGGATTTAAACTCATGACCGCTGTATTAATTTAATTATTAATAAGTAGTTATTATTTAACACTAAATTAGTTTTGCAAAAATATCTTGTGGTTAAGCACTTTGGCTTTGTTGGAACAAACTCTACTTCAAAGTATTTGTTGCCAAGGAAAGGCGAAGAATTGACTCTGAAAGTTAGAAAGGGGCTAACATTTTCCCTGATGAGGATAAAAACTATCTAAGTGACTTTTTAAGTAGATCTAGAATAAATGGTAGCCATTGCATAATTTGAGTTTAGCAGCTTTACTGTCTTTTTTAATGTATTTCTGTTTAAACATGATGATACTGATTAGTTTTTACTGTTGTAAAGCCAAGTGCATTTGTTCAATTGAACTGAAACCTAAGTTTGGTTAGATTTGTCGATCAATACATCTAGATCAATAACTCAACCAGCTTGGACATAGTTAAAAGGCATGATAATTTAATTTTAGGTGGTTTTATTTAAGACTATGACCTATAATTTGACATGGTTTTTTTGCAGCAGTTGTTCAAGCCCCGATAATAGAAAATCCTCAAAGAAGAGAAAGAGAAAACACTCCTATAGTAGCTCCACTGAATCAAGCAGTAGCGATTCAGATCATAAAAGTAAGAAGAAGAAAAAATCAAAGGACAAAGAGGTAGGGTCATCCAGCAGTTCTAGACAGTTCATTGAACCTCATCACAGCACAGTAGTTAGTTGTAGTTTCAATGGGCTCTAATGCTGGTAACCTCAGTGCTCGATACCAATGCTAGTGAACTAGTGTAGGACTTGTATAAGACCTTTATAGTGGCGAAAATGTGCTCAGCCTTAGATTAGTTAGCATTTATATAAAGGACTAAAACAAGTAGCACTGAGAGATTGGCAAATCCAAACTCAACTACCGTGTAGCACAAAAATTTTGCGGGAGTTTTATTTTGCAGATTGGCGATTTTTTTGTGGTTTGTGGGAACAAATTTTTGTGGCACGAGATAACTGAAATTTCTGGTAGGGACTAACTTTTGCGATTCTCTATTCAAGTAGCAGAATATTTAAGTGGATGAAACCTTAATATGGTATTTTCAACTTTCATTGAGTCAAAGTTCACTCTACTTACATATTTAATGGGGAAAAATATGCTAATCACTGTAAAATCTTACTACACAAAGGGACTGAACAACAGCAAAACAAAACAAAAGCCTATCCCTACCATACATAACAAAACACTCTTTCCTTAATATGGTAATGGAGTTTTCCATGACCAATATTATCAATTATCATTTTACAAGAAAGCAGTCTGAATGTAAGAATGTAAGAATGCAGGGGGGATTTTGAGTCAAAAGATGTAGTATTAAACTTTGAGATGTGACTGGGAACAGCCTACTAAAATGCAAAACTATGCCCTACTGTAAAACAATGAGGTAGGCTCAGTTGATAATAATAACACTTTCTTGTTCAGATGAAGTTTCAAGAATTGAAACAACATCTGTGCAGGCCGCCGATCTGATAAACACTGGGCAAAACATCAGTGACATGGCAATTGAGATGGGCATTCCAGTTATGCGTGGCTTACCTCACGTTGGTTGATCAACATTATCAATACATGCAGAAAAATCCTGCGATCATCAACAATGGAAAATTGCGGCATCACAGATGCCCCAGCGAATGGTGTTCCTTCACATGACTCATTCGCACCAATCTGATGAACTGAATTGCTGTTCACTTGACATTTTTTGTTCTTCAAACAATGTTTTGTTTGTGTAACGGACTACCGCAGAATCGAGGTCAATCTGCAAAATTCACAAAAATTAGAACCTGCAAAATTTTCATGCTACACAGTAGTGGCTTGTCCTTGTAAGCTGGTGATTTATTGAGTTTGGTTGTTAGGACTTCAGTTTAATTGTAATTTCAATCATAATTTTTAAAGAGAAAGAAGAAAGGAAAGACAAAGAAGAGAAAAAAGAAGAAGAGCAAAGGTCATTCAGCTGTAAATCAACAAAAGTATGGCAAGTATGGCATTCTTATTGAGAGTGACATGTTTGCTAAACAGCAAGAGTTCTACCTGTGGTTGATGGAGGTGAAAAAGACCAATCCAGAGACACTACCAAGATTTGAAACCAAGAAGATGTTTGAGACATTCATGGAAGACTATAATACAGCTACACTGCCTCACAAGAAGTAAGTCTGTATATGAGTTTAGAGGGAAAAACAAGTCATCAAGGGTGTATATCCTTTTTCATTAAATTGCAAAAAAGTCAGCCCATTTTCCAAATGGTTTATAGCAACTCTGACTCACAAGTTTGAATTCCAGTCAGCCTACAGTGTGTTGTGTCTTTGAGCAAGACACTTAACCTGTATTGTTTCAAGTTGACTTGGCTGTATAAATGAGTACCATCTTCTTCTTGGTGCTAATCTTTGATGGATTCTGTGTCCTGTTCAGGGGAAGTCAAAGACTCTTATCCGCTTAACACTACAAAACAGGAGATAAGCCCAGCCTGATGGGCCACTTGGTTCTACAAAGAATTTAACTTTAACAATGTTAGCATCCCTTGTTCCAGTTTTTTTAGCTAAAATATGACTTTAAACACTAGAAAAACTTGAGAAAAATCAATTATCTTGTTATGGGGCTTCAACTAATGGATCTGAAAAGTTAGAGTAATTAGCAAACAATTATTGCCCAGGAAGTGGAGGTGACTAGTGGATAATCACAGCAACGTAAACATGTATTGCTTCACACTGACATGAGGGGGATAATTTTTTCAAATAGTAATTATGCCAAATCAGTAGAATAATTAGGTGAAAGTTGGTGAATGTCAAGTGATTTATTTAAAATTTTCACTCATGCAAGTAAGAAAAGTAAGTTGCTATTTGACGTAAGCTCTTGGGGAATTTGTAAGTTACAAGGGGTTTTATATACTCTAAGTTTCACAGTTCATCCCTAAATTTCAGGTTCTATGACTTAGAGAGATGGGAAGCCAAACAACGACAGAAAGGCAAACTAAAGGCAATGAAGGAGGCTGTGGAAAACCCAAAGGTAACCCTTGGAGATGATGAGGAGAGACACAAGTCATTACACAGGACAGGAAAAAGCCACGGTATTTTACTTTGCCTTGTTAAATGCCATTAGTAGCTTAACTTTTTAGCTGACTTTAGTTAGGATTTGACATATGTAGGTTTTGAATGAAAAATTCCTTTAATTAACCACTTCTGTATCACTATTTTTGGTACCAATATATGATTACAAAAGTATTGGTAATAAAATGGGCTATACATTGGAACCCTGTTAATACGGTCACCACTGAGCCAGAAGTATTAACAAGGTGCCCATATTAATGAGGTGGCCACATTAACTGTAATAACCAGATGACTGTATTAATGAGGTGGCTGCATTAATGATATGGCTGTGTTAACAAGGATGCCATGTTAACGAGGTAACTGTATTAATGAATTCGAAGTGGCCCTATTAACAAGATGGTAGTATTACGGTGATAACTGTATTGATGAGATGGCTGTAATCTAATTGCAAGGTGTCGTGGCTATGTTAACAAGAAGGCTGTATTAATGAGCTCAAGGTGGCCATATTAAAAAGGAAGCCATATTAACGATGTGGCCATATTAACAAGGTAGCTGCATTAGGCCGTATTACTGAGGTGGCCATATTACAGAGATGGCTGTATTGAGGAGTGGCAGTAATCTAATAGCAAGATGCCGTGGCTGTTTTAGCAAGGTGGCTATATTTATGAGGTGGCTGTATGAATGAGGTGGCTGTATGAATGAGGTGGCTGTATTACAAGATGGCCATATTAACAAGATAGCCGTTTTAAGGAGATGACCATATTATGGAGATGGCTGTACTGAAGAGGTGGCTGTAATCTAATAGCAAGATGCCGTGGCTATGTCAGCAAGATGACCGTATTATTGAGGTGGCCATATTAACAAGGTATTTGTATTAACAAGGTAGCTGCATTAACGAGATGGCCGTATTTATGAGGTGGCCATATCAACGAGATGGCTGTATTAATGAGGTGACCATAATAGCACAGTGGCCATGTTAACGAGGTATTAACAAAGTGGCCGTATTAATGAGATGGCCATATTACGTAGATGGCTGTATTGAGTAGGTGGCTGTAATCTAATAGCAAGATGCTGTGGCTGTGTTAACAAGGTGGCTGTATTAATGAGGTGGCTGTATGAAAAAGGTAGCTGTATTAACGAGATGGCTATATTAACAAGGTAGCCGTATTATCAAGGTAACTGTATTAACAAGGTGTCCGCATTAATGAGGTGGCCATAATCTAAATTAGTGAGGTGGCAGTAAGACAGATCCAGTGTCTTTTGCCTTTCGGTTTACTGCATATTTTGCATTAACCACCTTTTTATGGCTTTTTCGTGTTATTTCAGTTGAATCTTTGTCAAAGAATATATTTGTATGGAATTGCACTTGAACACTCTTTGGAAAAGAACAGAAGAAATAGTTTAATCAATTAATATATCATTTGTGGAACGCGTTTTATTCGTTGTTGACCCATGATTTTGTAGGGTTCCTGACCTCTTGTGAACACTATAGGTGAATGCATCAGGCAGGCGGGCAGACAGTGATGCTTGTTGTGCAAATGGGCATGGGAACAAAGTCTAACTCCTGCGTTGATAGCATATAAAAAAATATACATCAAACAAATACATCTGACGCCCTCCTTTAATTTCCAATTACTCCTACTCTACTTTATAAGACTCTCAAATCAAACTAGTATTTTTGATGAACTTAAAAATTTAGTATTTTAGTCTTCACCATCCGGGAAGTTTTTGAGTTAATCAAAAAATAGCTTTTTTACTCTTTGACTGGCTGGTGCACAGATCAGACAAGATTACCAAAAACTAATTTTCAAGATCATTTTTTGCTGTTCAAAAGTTTGTCTGGTACAAGAAACCAGTTTTTAGGAAAAGTTAAAAAGCAAGATTGAGTATAGCAAGGTATTAAATAGAAAAAGAAAAAGATGCAATTAGAAAATTGGTCAAAGCCAGAACTTGCAGTCGCTGTCTGGCATTGCAGACTCAGGCTTTGTCCGATCTTCTAATTGCATCTTTTCACTGACATGTTTAAAATATCTTGCAGTATTCAGCCTTGCTTTTTAACCTTTCCTGTCTTTACAGTTTAGCTGCAAGGTCTTTATTGATCCTACAATAAATTAAGGCACTCCTTACAGTTCTTGCATCACAGGTTTTAGAGTTTCATTTATTTCAAACTTTCACTGATGACCAAATTTATGAGACCTGGCCAGCTGGAACAGGTTTAACTAACCATTTGTAGGGTCCAGTAAGGGTTTAGTTTTTAGGGCCACAAGTTTGTCAGTGATTTTAGTTATTGTTACGTGCTACCATCATAAAATAAAGTCTTGTTACATGCTACCATCATAAATTGTTATGTGCTACCATCAAAAAATAAAGTCTTTCACTGACTATACTTAGTTCCTTCTGACCCGTGAGGGGGACCCAATGCCATTTTACTGGCTGTTTTCTATAGTGTTAGCTTGCATGTGCAGCACTGCCGATTTTAACATCAGCAGCTACATCCCACAAGCATTATGCTTGCATTCTTGTTTATCTCACTCTTTGTGAATCTGTGCCCCTTTGTTGACTCTGTCGTGCTGACAAGGCCAAATAGATACAACACTCAGGCTCCTACCATTTTTAGGCTCATCAGTACAATCCATAGTTCTGTCTGAACTGTGAAGCCTCAGTGTCGTTTCACTGCATGGCAATTTTCATATCAACACTGTTGATTTTACAACTCCTACCAAATCCCACAAAGCCTAGCGCTTAAATGATTGACTAACTATCAGCTTGGTTATAAAACACTGGTATTTACTAATCATATGTGTTACGTGACCGAACTCTTCTGGTGCTCTGAGTTGCTTCTCAAAGCCCAGCAAATATCAGTTCTCAAGTTCACTTGTTATACATATCATGTATATCAAATCCTATAGTAAAATTATTTCTGATTATACTTTTCTTTCTTGTAACAGTGCTAAGCCGTGCAGAATTGCTTGAGATGCAGAAGACGTTACGGAGTAGAAGAGAGGACGAGTACAGACGAAATGCTGGACTCACAACCGACTAGCAAATTACTGTCCTTTTTGATGAATCGACGAGTACAG
>JAOBRD020469528.1:0-17877 GCA_027575215.2 Hydrozoanthus sils | reverse complement strand
GGGGGTGGGATTTTTTTGGGTCTGAAATTTTGGCTTGAGGGATTTTTTTAAGTCTGTGAATTACACAGTGATTGTTTTGAGTTGGCAAATTTAGCTGGGATTTTTTTGTGTCTCTTAATCTGGAGCAGTGCTAGCCATAAGTAATTTTGATTTATTAAATGATTTAGGGTTTTTTTTGGGCATGCCAAAAAAGTAGGGATATTTTTGCATGGTTGGGTTTTAAGGCAGGGATTTTTTTGGGTATAAAATTTGAACCTTGCTCGAGCCCCCCTGTCGTAAAAATAGTTGAGGTGGGCCCCCAGGCTCACGAGAATCCATGCAGGTCTTCATTTTTGCAGAAGTTTGTGTTTTGCAAATTTTAAGCGGTTTTTTACACTTGACAGCAAAATTTTGGGGCTGCCCCTGTTACATTTCTTATTCACAACTAACTCCATTGAAGTTTACTTTGATTAACATCAAGAATATTAATTTTGTGAGCTGGTTAGTCGTTATAAGTAACCATGGTAACATCAGTGTACTGAATATATGTACTCTCTGTTTTGCCCTCAAAGATACACTTGACTCTGTGGGGGAAGCTAGTGCAGAAGTACCAGAAGCTATGAACGTAAGTAGAACTGTCAATAAAACTATTATTGTCTCATAGTCAAAATCTAGAAAACGTCTCTATTTCGTTGATTTGCTATTATTTAACCAGAATTAGTTATGATTAACTTTCTTCCTTGAAACTGTACACCGTCAAGTTATTCAAAATGTTCAGGTCGATGTTTACATAATTATAGAACATTGTTTTTTACAAAAGGAGATTGAGTTGGTCTTTAAGCCCCACCCTAAGGACCATGACCCAGATACGGTTGCTCAACAGACTCGCTACATCAAAACTACGGCTAATGCATCAGGTATTTCTTTAGTCATTACTTTAGATAGTTGTTTGGTACTAGCATATCTGTGACTGTTTCAACAGCTTTTAGCTTGCATGGAGAGCTGTCTCACAAACAGCCATCATTTTGCCTAAACAGTAAGTGTATTTAACAATAGAAAACCAGAGAGTCAAGGTTCAAAATCCTGTCCTGAAACTCAGATAAAGTTTTCTGTTCGAATAACCTTAATGTTAAAGGGTTGTTCTTCTATCATGTGCGTTACAGTTTTTTTGACAGAAACCAATGTATCTTACAGTTGACCATTTAGCAAGGTACTTGGCAATGAGGCTTGCTCTGGAATCAAAACAGGAAGGTATTTAAATTTTTTTTTTCCTATTACATTTTTATGGCTGATGCCTCGACTAGTCAAGTGGAGCCATAATGTCATCAAGTCTGTAAGAGTATCCATAAGAGCGAGTCAAATACAAAGAAAGCTAGCCCAAACTATTTATTTACAACCAATCAAAGTAAATCTTCTGTGCATCAAACTTAAGGTTCAATTATACCCCATGGTTACTTTGAATGGAAACATATACGTTGTTTGATTGCCTTTTGTTCAAAAAGTAAAATGAATAACACCAACCATTTCTACTCTTCAAGACGAGCAAAATGAATGGTCATTTTATGGGGCTTCATCAACTGGTTCAAAAGTTAAAATGAATAGCACCAATCATTTCTACTCTTCAAGACAAGCAAAATGAATGGTCACTTTTTGGGGTTTCATCAATTGGTTCAGAAGTTAGAATGAACAACACCAATCATTTCTACTCTTCAAGACGAGCAAAATGAACGGTCACATTATAGGGTTTTAACTACCAGTTCAAAAGTTGTGACTTTAGTGCTCTATTCTTGGGCAGTTAACAATTGTTTAAAAGTTAAATAAGTACAGTACAACGCAATCAGTGTATCAATTAAAAAACTGTTTATTAAGTTGGGACTGAGGTAATGAATTGCTAGTTAGGAATTGATTGTCGTGATAATGTATACATGAAACAGAGTTGAATCATGTTCTCACAGGCTCAGGACCATCAACTCCCCAGGAGGGTGGTGACGGGTTCACCATCTTTATTGCAAGTACTCCCGGTCAGTACACGGTAAGCACATAATTTGCAGTGCCCTTTCTGGTGTGTAAAAAGTTTGCCCCCTCCAAAAATCAGTTATCACTGTTCTTTAAAATAATTATCAAAGTGCTGTTATTGCCTGATTTGGAATTAAAAGGGACTAGTGGCCGAAAGGTATGGTACAAATCGAAAACTTGTTGTATGTAAGATTAAAGTAAGGGTTGAAAGCATAATTGAAGAGTAATTTAAATTTGGAAAAAAAAAAAATTAAAAAAACTGCTCGGTGTATCGGCGTTCGGTACAGTAGCTAAATTTAAAATTAACTTTTATTAACTTTTAAAAATTTTATCTTCGCACTCTCACACAACCCATTGGATAGGTGTAGAGTGTCAAACCTTTTTGTTGTAATACTTAGCTTTCTGCAGGTGTTCAAATTCCAAAACACGCTTGTAAATTTCATTTTTGGCAGGTGTGTTGAAACGAACCGTGGTCTCCACCAATAAATGTTTTTAAAAGTTTGTTTTCCTCTTTGCTTCAGCAACTGGCAGGCTCTATGACTCTGGATCACGTCAACGAAAAGGTTTGCGACGATTGTGTTTTTCTGAAATGTATAATATTCTTATCTGAAACATCGTTTTTTGTGTGTCAATTTGAAATGATTCAAAGTGTCACTAATTGCCGCTAATTGTGTCTTTCAGTATTGGAAAGTTAATAAACCATTGGAGATGTACTATGCGATGAACAAGCCCAGCTAGACCTGAGTAACAAGTTCCGGAGCTACTGAGGAGGCGGCGTTGAGTCAGACAGACCATATTTGTAAATATGATTGGGGAAACAAGCAACTAGCGTGGAAGTTCGGCCTCGCTTACTAGAACAGTCCTCTGCTAAACAGTACACTGAGTTTTACACCATTATAAGGGTGGTTTAAATCACCAATGAGGCTCAAGTTACTTGCGAATGGTAGCTGGGTGACAAGAGACGCTAATTCTCCCCCCCCCCCCCCCACCCTACCGCACTCCTAGTAATTAAAATTATGCATCAACTTTGCCAAAAAGTGAATTTTAAACCAGTAACTTCTTATCGATATTTTTCGGTTTTCGGACCAGCGTTGATTCTGATCAAATCATCCTGTTTTAGTGGTGATCTGTCCGTCATCCATGCTATGCTAAGACTATGCCAAACAGACCAACTAGCAATCTCTTTCCCTTACCAGAAAGAATGGAGATCAGGCTTGACAAGACCAATGAACCTTCCTTACAAGACTGAACGTACCTAGAATAGATCGTATGAGACTAAAGAATAGACCTAATTGAGCAGGCGTGCTTAGAATAGCCTAAACCAAAACTAAAAACCGACCCAGAAGACTAGGTGTGCCTTGAATGGACCTGACTAGAACTAAGAACATATAAATACATACAAGACCATGCAGGTGTGCCCAGAATGGACCTGACCAGACCAAAGAATCGACCCAGTAGACCAGACGAACTGACCAGACCAAAGATCAGACGTGCCCAAAATGGACCAGACCAAACCAAATAACCGATCCAGTATAGACCAGACGTGCCCAGAGTGGCCCTAACCAGACCAAAGAACCGACCCAGTAGAACAGACGTGCCCAGAATGGACCAGACCAAAACGTAATTGTAGATACTAAACCAGACATTAACATTTAAAAAAATGTTTTAACTGGAGTAGACCTGATGTAACTAGAAAAGACCAAATAAAATCAGATCTCAAAAGGCCATAGAATCAACTAATGCAAACCCGAATTCAGTGCTCAGTCAGACAAGACTCAAGGTTCGTTGATCAAGTAAAAGTTTTGAAAATTTAAAAATGATTATTTCCAGTTTCCCTCGAATTTTTCTTCCTGTAAAACAATTTAAGTGGTACGATAACAGTGAATAAAATGCCATTGGTTTCAACAAATATATACCTTGCATTGACTTTCTTACAAATGTATAGATTGTAAAAACGAATGTACTGCAAACGCGCTGCTGAAGCCTCCCGTTAAGAGCTTGAAGTTTTCAATAAGGCCCCCCGGCTCTCCCAAAAAAGGCAATTGTAACATCTGAATAGTATAAAAAAAACTGAAGGTGTACGTGAGATAAGTGGAATAACCATCGACGCAAAACTATGGAACGCCAAGCATGACAAAAATCTAAAACAAAAGTATATAGGTTCTTTCACGAATATATGTTGAATCTCGATATAAGTGTTTAAATCCCTGTATATATATACGACGGAAGCTTGAAACATCTCGTATATAAATATAAGTCGGCAGAAGTAGTCCCGCGCGTACAGTAGAGTACGTGTGTTTGATGTGACTACGTTTATTGACAGTTTTTTTTTTGATAGAATTCTTTCAATTATTGCACAAGCTCGTCGATACGGTGACCTGCAAGTGTCACGGCAACTGATTTTGTGAACATCGCGGCAAATGTTTTAAAAAACGGCTTCTCGAAATCTTACGGCAAAAGTTTGTTGACAGCACCTCAAGTTTTCGTGAACTACACGACAAAGGTTTGCGAACATCGTTTGAGTTTGCTTGCTTGGCGTTCCATACAAAACAAGCCATGTAGGCGAAATAATATACCTACTCAACTAGTCAGTTGGGTAAACAAAGTTAGCCGCAAAGGTATTGATGCAAGAAATGCAGAAAAATATTGCGTTAATTGCTTCGTCTTTCAGGAAATGAAATCGAAAAACACTTCAACGGCGTGAAAATTGGCAAGCATCACATCTCAACCATTGTTTTTTTAACCTGAGGCAGGATACCAATAAATTTTTTACATTTTGTATATTTTTATCGTTCGGAAAACTGTGAAAGGAAAAATCGTCTTTTGCCACCGAACGTTAAAAAACGCAGAAATAATGGACCTTTGTGCATCATACTGCGTCTCTCGGTGTATTGTTTTCCCAATTCAGAGACTGACGTAAGCAGCGGATTAGGTCTATTGGGAGCTAGATTGGTTCTTAGAAAACCACCAAGAGAAGGAGAAGAACTATATACAAGTCAGTAGTAACAAATCTTCACACACAGGCTTTGCTGGAACTGCTGATAATTTTCATTTAGATCGGTACTTGAAACAGAATAGCAACAATAGTAAAAAGGTTCATGTTAAACTGAAGTTGCTGTTATGCTAATAAGAAGGCAGATCGGTACTTGAAAAAAAACCCATAAAAAAATTAGAAGAATTTAACCACCAAGTAGTAAAACCACCTTCACAATTAACTGAATTCGAAGCTGTATTTTTTCCTAAAAAAACACTGGTATGTACTTGAAAAACCCACAGACATAAGAAAAGAGAGTGTAGCGGCTGTTTTTTAGGGGAGAGAAAAAGCGTTAATCGAGTGGGCTGCCATCAGAAGTCGCCCTTCTATGCTCACGCATTCAAAATGGCAGCTCGCTCGATTTGACACTTGATCTCTTCCCTAAAAAACAACCCAACGCTATGCAGGCTACGCAAGATAATTTTTACAGTTAACTGAAGCTGTTGAAATAAAACCCAATCAGAAGATAGATAGATACTCATAGAAAAATCGATAAAAAAAATGAAAAGAATCACACCAGTAGTAGCATATCTTCTAAGTTACTATAAGTTAGAATAGTTGAAAGTAAATTTTGTTATTCATCCAGATTGGATTCTAGTAAAATTTTTAAATCAATTCCTGGAATTTTGAATCTCTTAAAAATAGTAAACAAACCTTACGTCTAAAACCATCAGTCTTCATAAGGTGAAGTTGGTCACGTGACAAACGTCAGCTAATCAGGAGGTTGTTCGGTGCTTCAAAACAACAAAAATTAGAAGAACTACACCAGTAGTAGAAATATTTTAACAGCGTAGTTAAAATATTTTTACTTTTTCTTTAATCTGGTCAGGTCCATTCTTTTCGCCTGCGTAGCGGTTGGTTTTTAGTCGAGGTACTAAGCGTCGATCGAGCGAACTGCGCATACGTTCAACGGTCAACTGATGGCGTGTCGCTGGATTGACGATTAGTAAGCCGCTACGGGCGCAGGGTATTTGACAGCTAGCTGTAGCTGCTGTTACTTCATGTTAGCTGTTTTTGTTTATCTATTAGTTGGCGTTATGTTGTAACTGAGACTGCTGTACATGTTCAAAAACAATGATTACTGTATCAGGCGTTGTAAACGATTCGTGAATTAATGGTATTGGGTATTGCGGGCAAGCTGTTATGTCTTCTCATTGTTTGGACGTTTCATAAGTGCCACGTCACAAAAAAAATTAGAATTAAATTATTTTGCAAACTAGAGTTACTTATCATTACAAATCGGTTCAGATATGTGTATACATTGAACATTTTACTTTTTACGAGCTCATTTTGTTTTTCGCAAATACTAGATGGTTTGGGTTTGTTAGAAATGTGGCATTAATTTGTTATAACTAAAGATATTAAAGTGAAAGTCTCGACGCATTGATAAATCCTTATTGATACAAATTTAATTATTAATTAGCTTTAGAAACTATTTGGTCTTCGATACTGATGCCGAGACTAAGATGAATTTCGTATCTTTTTGTATCGAGTGTTTTAAAAAGCTTTTCAGCCTGTGAATGAAAAAAGCTCGTGACTGCTGAAATTACACCGCTGTGAGAATTTGTTGTTACCGCCGTTGTTTTTATTAAAGAAGGGCTAATTTTATTCTAAAAAATCATAAAAATAACGAGTTTTAATTTGTGACGCGTGTTCCTAGCGGCCTACAATAAACCATAAACCATACACAGTTAATTTCAAAACCAACTCAGCAACTTTGACACAAAACTAATGCTTGCTTGACAACAAAGGAAGATCATCAAGGCCTGTTATTAAGTTGAGTCCAGCTTGTTGAAAGTTTTTTTGTTTCTCATCATGATTTTTTTTAAACAGACATCGTGAGTTATATTGTGACCTCACCGCTTCCCCGCGGGTGGCCTGGTTACCAGTGGCCTTCAGCTACAGCTGGATGGCAAAACCACGTTTTGTCTTCATATTTTTCTCAAGCTACGATTGGCAATTACGCGTAGGTACACAAATTGCGCCATAAAAGCTTTCAATTTTTATCACTAAATATGTTTTAACCTTTTCGCTTACCTATTCAATTTATGTTTTGTGCAAAAGGATTGAAAACTTCATGACTAAAAGAAAAAGTGAAAATGCGGCGATTGAAAGTTTCTGAGTTTGGCGCTCGATTAGCGCAAGAAAATTAGACAAAACCTGAAGAGCAAGAAAATGTTGTTATGGACGAAGAATATTGTTTTTGAATTTCAAAACTGATTTAATATGCTTTCGAAACCGAAGCTATTACACTAATCACGATCACTGTTGGAAAAAATCTGTGTTATGCTCCGATAAAAAGCCGACTGCATAATTGTGGACTCGTCCACCGCACACTTAGCAAAAAGCCGGGTTTTTCTCCATCACTAACATAACACTGTTACATGACTAAAGTAGAAGAAATGGCAAAACTTACGCCAAACGAAGCAAATTATCTTCAATGGCTGCAAGAAAATTTTCTCTTTGGAGCACTAAACCTCGATCGTTTGGACGAAGCCGGAATGAAATATGTTCACCACGCTGCATTCAGGGGGTTCCTAACAGTTCTGAAATGGTTGTGCAAACACGGAGCTAGTCTGAAACAGAGGTATGTATTGTCCTGCTATAATACTTCGGCTATTCGTTAATATTGTTTCGTCATTGAGTAGCGAGTCGAAGCTCTTCTTTATGAACTTGTCGGAGCTCGTCGAAACTTTTTTATTTAAAATTGTCGTAGCTCGCTAGTTAAACTTAAAGTTAAAAACTGTGAAACCTCATAAAAGAGTAGTTCTATTATTCATTTAAATGAATTCACTTTGTTTCTAAGTTTAGTGTTTCTAGTTTCAACAGTTGACGACGAAATTTCTAAAACGATTGAAGCGAATTTATTATTTCGATCTCAATAATGCAGACTGATAGTGTGGTTTCGCTCTATATCAGTCTATTGAGAGTCTATTTGTTTTGTAAACAACTCTGCTTTTAAGATAACAGACTTTTTCGTAGAGCAGTTTTTTTTATTCTCACTTACGTCAAAGCGTGTATATAGAAACTTGGGGAAAAAAGTTGGATGGAAAATCCTTTCAAATACCAACATTGATCTCTCTACCCAGATCAGTCTTTTAATTTCTTTCGAGTTTTCCGTTTTTCGTCCCCGCGAAGAACTTGTTCTCAAACTAGAAAAAAAATTGCTAATTCTTTGATAGCATCAGTCGATATGATTATAAAATCTAAAGGCAATGACATTACGGAGACAACTTTGTCGAATTATTTACAAAGCTGAAACCATTATCGTTTTCACTAACATATAATTTTTGTCCAGCTCGAATCATGATAGCCGGGTTTCAAGGTAGACGACCTTTTTTCGAGATATTTATGTCAATTATGTAAAAAGTGGTAAATCGACTATAAAAGAAATCAATTCACGCCTAAATTTTCCCAACTTTATTTAGGTCTGCAGAGGGCTCGGTTCCAGCCCACTATGCCGCTGCCGGAGGCCACAAAGATTGCTTGAGATGGATTTGCAAAAGAAGTTCCAAAACAGCATCTTGGAAGGTAGCAAAATTGTGTTTTTTTTTCCGTTTCTTTCAGCAAGCTCAACAAAATTGATCAATTGTTTCCTGCTATACACATTTAGACTAAATCCGTTCTGAGTTGTGGGTAGCCCTTTTAAGTCGGTCAACTAATGTTGAAAATCAAAATGCGTGATACGTAAACTGTTTCAAATTTCAGAGCAAAAACGAAAAGACATTGACAATAATAAAATTTGGGTTTTTAAACTCCTTGAATGATGAAAATCATAGTAGGAACAAAAATTGGCTTTTGGCGTTAGCTATGTCTGAGCTGCGTGATGATAAAAATGACGGGCATTTTGTTATTTGGTCATTTGTGACATGCGGATAAATTAAAAACGGCGATGCGTGGTTATATCTGTAAATGAAATGATCATAAATATGGTGATAGAAATGGTATGGAGAAGAAGAACGAGTTATCTTTTTCCGTAAACTAAATACTTTCATTTCTTTATCACTTCTAGGATAAAAATGGCGCCACTCCGTTATACTTCGCGGGTAAGTTTTTTTTAAACGGAAGGTATTTTCACCAATAAAAATATCTAGGTCTCGAAACAAATTTGAGTCGTTCAGTCCTGAAAAAAAAAAACAAAACAAAAACAAACCTAACCAGCTATACGATTGATATATAGAATCAGTTACGCTCAAACTTGTTTATGTACCAGCGGCACCTTCGCTACATACTTGCCAATAACTTTTACACTGCTTTTAGGCTCAAATCGCGTTGTTCTAATTGAGTTAACTCAGTATCCTCCCGTTATTTCTGTACATAACTGGAAACCGAAAACCTTGCAGCCAAATTTGAACGCTGTATGGTGGCCAGTATGAATTGTTGCTCATTCCTTCTTTTTACATTCTTTTTTCATCAAAAAGGATAGGTACAAATTAAACGATTGTTAAATTCCGACCTCGAATATTGCGCTACTGCTAACTTCCTGTTCTGATTGGTTCACTCAACCTCGGTTATCAGTTCATATACCGAATTGACCATATATGGAAACTGACTGTGTAGTGTTGCAAAGCTGAAATATGGTTCTGAATAGGTTTCACCTGTCATATTCTTAAGTATCAGTAGCTAGGTTTGGGTAACTTAAGAAATTTAATAAAACAATTATTTCGTTTGCATTTGTTGGATATGAGATAATAACTCGGTTACTACGCGCTTTGTTTCAATGGATGGCTTAAGGTTTAGAACTTTCTATAGGGAAGGCGCAGTTGCTTTCTAAACAAGAGCAGGTAAATGCAAATAAGTAATACCTAAAGGCTGTAAAATGAAATCCCTATATCACCCAAACTGTCTTGCCCGAATCTTAATTTCTAAGATGCAAACTGTCGGTTATTTATGACCAGTGTCAAAATCTTCGAAATAATGAATTGTTTGTCTTAATCGGAAATAGTGTGTTTGTTTTCCGGGACTATTGTACTAACTCAACCAGTTTCCATTGTGATGAGTTTCAAACTAAACAAACAGCAATGAAAATCTTTAGAAAACTTAATTGAATTTAACCTAATTGAGTTCTAACATGAAAACTACAGAACTCATAAGAAACCTCTTTTTATTTAGTAACTGAAAGGAACATTTCAGTTTTTCCAATCGTTATTCGTTTTGACTATTCCTCATTTTGTTTTGCTTTTGTTCTGAATTAAATTTGTGTCCCTTTTCCTTGCCGTTTGAAAAAATCTTTTTTTCTGAAAGGACCAAATTTTTGTGCCAGATTATTTTACTGATTTAATTCTATTTTTAGCACAAGAAGGTCATTTGGAATGCCTAAAGTGGCTTGCAAAGCACACTGGTCCGGTAAGTGATCACGTGTCCTCTGATGGAATGACCACTGTCCACTCGGCGGCTCAGGAAGGCCATCTACACTGTGTAAGATTTTTGGTAGAGTCCGCTGGATGTGACGCGACCGCAAAGGATCTAGCTGGATGCACCCCTTTGCATTTTGGTAAGATAAACATCTGGGGTTGGTTTTTATAAAGGCTATTTAACTTTAACCCACCAAAATTCAAGCAGTAATTTCTACTCTAAGAAAAGGCTTACGGTTCCGTTGTAAAAATTTAAAATGTTTTTGCAAGGAAAAAAAAACTTGTCAGTTCTAAACGATTAGCACTAACCCTGGGTTAAAGTTAATCAGCCTTTGAGCAACCTATCCCATCCCTTTACTGTAATAGAGAGGCGGACACGATTCAGTTTTCATTTCAGCTAGAACTGCATTGGTTCACCCGATAAGACAAACACTTCGTTATGAGAATAGACAATTTTGTGAAAGTTAGAGAAAGCAATTTTTTTTGTTAAATATCACAAAATCTGCAGTTTTCATTTTCAAAATTAAGAGCATGCAAACTTTATCAAGTCTTTGGGTGGAAGATAAAGCTTGATTTTGAAGGCATTCTCAGTTTAAGGTTAACTTTAAATTGCTGGCATTCAAGAGTTTGGTTAATGACCTTTGTTTTTTTTTTTGCGAAACAATTGAGCTAATAGCCGGCCCTTTTTGATTTCACAGTTGGTTTGAAGTTTAAATCTCTCCCTTAATTTTGTGCCATTGTATTGGTCTTCGGCGAGCATCAATAAGAAATTGGGAAAAAAGAATAATTAAAGCTAAGAAACTATCAAGCAAAAACAAATTAAAGTTTTTTGAATAGTACTGCTGCTAAACGTGTAGCCTTCTTGCAGATGGTTGGGTGTTTTTTTCCCAGCGCGGAAAACTTACAGAGCATAACTTTGCCGCGCCATCTTCGGATTTCGTCGTCAAGCGCAAACTCCTCCTTTCCGGTTTTCGCTCGCTCCCAGAGTTGCTCGACCAAAAAATCCAAGATGGCGACATTGCCGTGTCCAATGAGTTTTCTGTGCTAGAAAAAAACACCCAACCGCCTGTAAGGAAGCTACTAAACGTGAGATTTTTGTTTGCTAGCGGCGGCTGGCGGCCACAGGACGTGTGTGCACTGGTTACTTGAGAATGTTTACCATAACAACCGGTCAGCGGACGAAGAGAGCAGCGCATGCTCAACCCCTTTACATGTGGCCGCAGACCAGGGACACTTGGAGGTCGTCAAGCTCCTCGTTACTTTGTAAGGTTATTTACCGGTAATTTCGTTTTATTGAGCGGGGATGACAGCATTCGAATTGTTCGTCTGTTTTCTTTTCTTATCAAAAAGACACCTGTAACTACACTAGACCTAGTGGGGTGGAGACTGGGTTTTAAAAATCGTTGAAGAGACAACAAATTACAAAGGCAGAGGAGCGGAGCTACATGTCGAAAGCCGATAATGATACCCTGGACTTGAAAGAACATTAAGATAAATCTAGATTGACATGAACCAGAGATAAGTTGAGAACAAGAAAACTGACTTGTATAGACGTGGACGAAAAGATATACATAGATCGAGCTAAACATAAGAACATATGTATCAAATTAAGAGGAAAAGGATCTCGTGGAACTAACAGGAATCGAATGTTTCAAAAAGTGAATCCAACTACTTCAAGGATTGGGTCAATTAAAGGGTGAATTAGGAATTAAGCAATAATTTGGAAGAAACTAGCTTTAAAAAAACAGCACTAATAATAAGGGCCTGCGCAAAAGCCAAAAATTCTGGATAGTCGTTTTTTTATGTGACAAATCTTGGCTTACGGCATTTCGTGTGAGCACTATTTTTGCTCGATTCAATCTCTTTAGTCTATCATTTGAACTTAGTTTGAATTGCTATCCTATTATGTGTGTGGTCAGTAAAAGAGAAATCAAACCGAGCATAGAAATATAGCGTGAAATTAGAGCGAAACTAAAGCCAACTCAGCTTTTTAAGTTCCAGTCAAGTCTTAAAAGTCTTAATTCTAATTAATTAGCAAATTTTAGTTACAAAACATTTTGTAGGTTAGTTAGTCTATATCTATGTCTATGGGATTTCAGAATTTCCAGCGTTGAGTCTTATGGGGATTTTAAATGTTGCACGCGCAACAACACCCAAACGGCTACATTTTGCCAAACGATAGAAGACCCCTTTTCCTGTTAACGCCCTAGATATGTATCAAATTAACAGGAAAAGGGTCTAGTGGAACTAACAGAAATTGAATGTTGCAAAAATTGGATCCAACTTTTTCAAATATGTCCTAAGCGCCTCTGTCAACTGGTTAAATCAATGAAAGGTTGGCAGACTGAAGCATTAAAATAAAATTAAGAAGAAACTACAGATTTGAAAACAGAATCGCATGATAATCAGGGGCCTGTGCAGAAGCCAAATATTCGAGATGCCAGTCAGCTTTTTTTTTATTAATTTGCTACAGTCAAGTATTGAAAAGGACGGTTACGCCAACAACGGCGGCAGAAAACAATAGTGAGTACAATAGCTGCACGTTGGAATGTACCGTGCTGGGCACCTGCACGCTGTCGTCTTCAAAACTACCACGTGAAAAGCTTAATTTTGGAGTTCTTACGACTACGGGAACAATAAACAGAAAATCTTCTCAATCTTCTTTTGTCTTTATGCAGGGAGCTTTAATCTTTTTCTGTTCACAAAAGAGAGGGCAAACAAACCAGAAATGGTCGAAAAGGAAAAGCAAGAAATGTTTTTTTTCGCCCTCCTCGTTTCGTAAACTCCTTAATCACTTTTTGTTTGGTCCGCTGGTCAAATGGCCATACTTTTTCTTATAAAAAAACCCTTGTTAATACAATCACTCCGCTATTAAGGCCATCTTTTTCTCGCCCGTTAGTGATCCTATTAACTGGTGTCCACTGTAGCAATTTGAGCTGCCAAACTTTTTTCAGAATAGTGTATGTAACCGGATTTTAGAATTTGCAGCGCTGAGTTGTATGAGGATGTTAAATGTTTGCACGCGCAACAAAGTTCAACCGGGTAGTTTTGCGAAACGATATAGGAGAACCTTTTCATGTTAACGCGTTAGATATTCATACGGGCATTTACATGCATGACTTGACAAAAAGAAAGCAAGAGACAAAAAAACAAAATCTTATTAGCATTCAAAATACAATTGAAACAATACGCCAGGGATTCATTTTCTATTTACTAATACCAAATAAGTAATATCTGTTGATTACTTTTTGAATATCTTAAAAATTACGCCGCAGTGGTGCATCTCTGAGCCGGCGCGATTCATCTGGGCACACGCCGTACGAGCTGGCCGTACGTTGTGGAAATGAAGCTTGCGCCGGATGGCTGGCTAAAGTAAGTGTTCTTAGCTAAATAGCTGAACTGTACATGTCTGTTAGTTTGTAGTTTCAAATGCTATAAACAGGGCTAGGGGCGTAGCTAGAGGGTCCTGGGATGCTCGTCATCTCCTCCCCTCCTCCCTTCTGTAAGCCCTTTTTAACCAATCAACCTATAACAGGTGGCGAAAACGCCATGGCAACCTGGTAAGCACCCTCACTTTGGTGCAGTGTTACCCCCCCCCCTCCCACCCCTCCCACCCCCTTGAAAATCCTGGCTACGCCCCTGTTTTAACCAATACTATGATAGAAAACAAATATTTTCTGTGAAAACATTTTTCTTTGACAAACTTCAACTAAAAAAAATGTAACATTGATTTCCACTTATGCATACATATTTTATAAGAAGATCTCAGGTATTTTTATTAAAAAAAATTATTCTTAGCATGAGAGAAATGTGTTTAGGTTTTAAAACGTTGGTATTAGTATTATTACCATTATTAATATTGACAATAATATTAATACTATTAGGTAGAAGCAATGCAAGAGGAAGATTACGTCAATCTTTTGGAGAAAGAGAAATCCTCCAAAAAGAAGGTACGATTTGAAAGAAAGGCAGTTTGGAAAGACTTCAGACAGAGCAACTTTTCGCTTCAGTTATCTCCCAGAGCAGCAAACCGAGAGACACAAGCCGGGCGCCAAAGGTCCCACATTCTACCGTCTGCCGAAACAACTCCTATCAAATCTAGCGAAAACAAGAAGAAAAAACCGCAAAGCTTTTCATATCGGCGTCCCCGTTCTTTTCGTCAGGGCGTTTCTTTCCGCAGATGGACTTCGGTTGATTTCGATCTTCAGAGGAAGTCTAGAAGCCTGTCACGTGATGAAACCAGAGGTCAAGTTGTGCCGATACGCTCTTCGTATGCGCATGCGCCCAACTTGCACCAAGAAAACTTTTACGAGTCAACTTCACAATCCGGTTCGGAATCTGATTACTCTGCTAAAGCCGGTGTGTCTCGCTCCTTGTCAATTATTCGTGGCACCAGAGGGGCATATTCGCCTAAAAGCTCTTCAATCCTAAAAGACTCTAGCTACTCAAGTGACAATGATTCTGATGGTAAAATGTGTGGATCCCATACTAGAGTAAGTATTTAAAATTGTTGGTTTTGCAAACCTAAAAACAACTCACTGTTTGATCTATCTGTCCGGGAGAATATAGGTCTTATACTGTACAGACTCGGCGAAGCAAGACCAAAGCAAAGCATTCTCCCAGAGAGACCGACCAAACAAGGTTATATTAAGATTTTCTTTGTATGACTCATCGCTTAAAACTTTTCCGGCATTGTTTTCATTTTAAGGTCTGCTGTGAAGAAAAGACCGAGCAAACAAGGCTATTTAGGTATTATTTTATTATATGGCTTCAGTTTTAGATCAGTAAAAGAGAACAAACTATTTTCTCTGCGCGCTCGCGTTAGCGAGAAATCAGTCTACTAACTTCCCGGTCTTGTATGGGACGTTATTGGATCAATTTTCGGCCAATCAGCACGCATGATTTGGTTATGCATCTGTCAATGTTAAGCCCGAGGGAGAGGGGGGGGGGGGGGACCCTGGGAATATGTGGGGCATTTGACTTTTCAGAAAAATGTTTGGTCAAAATCCCCACCATGGGGCCCAAATATTTGGTCAAATCAGATCAAGTATCCCCACCTTGGGGAAGTAATATCCCTTTAGTTAATTTCATAGTTGTTGTGTATATTTTACAAACCACTGACATAAATTGCCAAGCTTTTTTGTTTGTTCTTTTGATTCTTTGTGTAATCCGAGTTTAAAAAAACCTAACATCAATATCTAAAGTGATAAAATCGAATATAATTTTCTCCGCGCAAAAAAAGCAAACGTCCCCACTCTGGGTCTGGGACCCAGATTCTTAGGCAAATTCCCGAGGGCGGGGAAGGCAACAAAGGTCAAATGCCTAATATATGCCCGGGGTAACCCCCCCCCCCCCCTCCTTGGGCTTAACATTGATATATGACCATATAAAGTTGACTTGCAATGCAATAAAGTAAGTTGATTTTAAAACTATCAGTCAATTAGAACGCGGGAAATTTGGTTATTGGCCCAGAATCAGTACTGCCATATAAAAATTTTAAATTCGATTAAGTCATCCAGCCTTCCTTTTCTTTTAATAGCTTTTTGTCTTTATCAGTATAACTTATGTTAAACTTTAACCCAAAGAAAAATTTTTTAACTTCTCTCGTTGCCATTTGATGACACATGATAATTTTGCATTTTATTCATTTACCAGGAAAAAAGTCGACAAGGAAACGGCCTTACCCACTCTTCCCCGGAAATTTATCACAACCATTACGACTGGAATATTTTTCGTAAATTTTATCGCTTTTCGAGGCGAAAACTTTCAAGATCCTCAAGTTTTACCATACAAAATGACAAAACCAAAAGTGATGGTGTAATTCTTTCATCTTTCCGCCGAGGAAATGACATCGGAGATGTGCAGGTTCACGATCGATTTACTCTTTTAAATCGATATTCAGTCGAGCCAGCTTTGGAAGTCGAAACTAAAACGAAGGAACGAAAAAGGTACATTGCGGGCCAACACAAACATCCAGGTTTTAGGGTGGACGGCAAGGAGAGAAAGCTTCGTGAAAACGCAATGATTTGGTAGATGTGCGCAGAAAATTAAAGTTTTATCAAGGACAGCAACGACAAGTTAACAAGTGTAACCGCTGACTATACTCGCGGGATCCCTATGCTAACCACCCATAAGGCCGCGCGAGGTCATAACTCTGTACAACCGGCTCCACCCGCCTCCTCCCCCCTTGGAAGGGTAGTCACCGTTTCGTGGGCGATGGCAATGACAAAAAAACGAGGAGTCATAGTCTTGTCCCCACAACTGACGATCCTTTTGGTCAGCGATTCTTGGCGCTGACCAAAAGGATCGAGGAGTCGTAATCTACGGTACAGATCGTGCAGAGGTTCATAATACCCATAGTTTCTAATATTTTAATCCTAAAAAGGTCACAGCTATAAAAGGTGCTCAATTGTTTTTAAAACTGCACACACACACAAGTTTGCGTTCCTACATATATTTCTTGGTTCTTTGTTTGTAACCGATATGGTAAAACGCGATCATATGATCATCAGTATTCGCTCAAGATTTTCGCCTCGACTTTTGTAAAGTAATGTTGGTTCTCTGTGCTGGGCAAGCCTCAGGCACTTTGGCTCAGAAAAGTCCAGTGCAGAGGCCAACAATGACACTAGATAAAATAAAATGGAGCTAAATCCCCAGAATGGCTGAATTTCTTCGTCACATATTTAACAGTTAGATATTTAACAATTAGATATTTAACAATTTAGTTTATTTTTGTTGTTTTGTTGAAAACGAAACTTGTTTTGGGATGGGCCGTCAACATTAAAGAATCCTACAAGCTGATTGGTTCCGTGAGCGGGCATAGTTTCCGATCTAGTCCGTGGCCAATCTGAACTTACCGGTAGTTAAATTCGAATTAGCGCCCACCCCGCCAAAAGTGAAAAGGTTTGTAAGCGCCCAGCCTCGAATTAGCGTCCATCCACCCCCCCCCCCCTTCCAAAAAAAAAGCTAATAAGGGAAAAGGTCAAAACAATGGTACTTCCTAGGAACCCAGTTTAGGGGGGGGGTGGGGTATTATGTGCCGTCACCCACCACCTTTTTTCAAAAAAGGCAAGAGACAAAACTGTCCAAAAAAATGAAGAAAAAGACTTAAATAAACCCTTGATGGGAGTGATTGACATCTTTTTTCTTCCACCTGCGACAGCTCCTTTTTTCTTCAGGCTTTGTAATCGCTTCTTTTGATCCTTATCTTGGCCATTGCTATTTTTGGCGGAAATAACTAATCACTGACCATTTTTATTGGTGGCAACGCAACTATGAAATGAATAGATGATGCCACAACAAAACGAATACGACATTACAGTGAAGCAAATAGAACGCCACGAAGGAAAAGAGAAACGCGGAATACTCAATTGCAAGACGTCACGAAAACGTAAACTTTTTAATGCATGTTAAGAAGCGGCTTACTGTATTTTGCGAAACGAAACGAAACGAAACGAAATGAAATCATTTCGCAAAATACAAATAAAATCAAAA
>JAOBRD020469426.1:0-17877 GCA_027575215.2 Hydrozoanthus sils | reverse complement strand
TTTTGGGAAGTTTAAAAATTAATTTTGAAGTTAATATTTGATGTAAATTCGCCAAACCGTTCTCAAACCAAAGCTGTGCTAATCCCTTGCATGGAGGAGCGGTTTGGCGGTTTTACTCAAATTTCTTCTCATTCAAATAACTTCTTCAACTTCCTCACTATCCAACGAAAGTTTAGGTTAAGTCCCGCTTTAACCCAAGTCGTCGACATTGTCGTCCTCGTTCCCAGGCTCCTAATTAACGAGGAGGGCGACGCCGACAATGACGGCTTTCTTAAAACATATTTCTTGCATTTCCTGTTCGACCATGTCTGGTTCGTTTGCCCCCTCTTTTGTCCTAGTGACGCTTTGTGAACAGAAAAAGATTAAAGCTGCCTGCATAAAGATGAAAGAAGATTGAGAAATTTTTCTGTTTATCATTTCCGTAGCCTTAAGGCTGGTTCACACTTGTGAGATAAGCACAAGCATAAGTGCAAGCACAAGCACAGGAAAATCCAAGTGTGAACATGCATGAAATAAGCACAAGAACAAGCACAAGAAAAAGAAACATTTTCCTTTCTTTTGCGCTTGTGCTTATGCTTATGTTGTTTGTTTCGCCAGTGTGAACATCTGTGAAACAAGCATAAGCATAAGCATATCGTCACCAGTCCCCTTTGAGCATGCATATTTTTTATTTTCGTGTGCTTGTTTTACGTGTGTGAACATCAATTCCTTATGCTTGTGCGTGTGCTTATCTCACAAGTGTGAATCAGGCTTTAAACACGAGGTTCCAGTATAAAAGGGCTGAGTTCAGGGGTTTCACGCGTTCAGCTGCCAATCATCCGCCGTCGGGTTAACATCTATTAAATTAATTATAAAGGTCTATGCTCTCTGGCAGCTGTGGCGCGCCTTTTGAATCGCCTTTGAATTGCACTAAAAATTAGTTTCACAGTGGCAAAAAAACCCCTAAAGATATAAAGTTTGAAATTTATCTTTCGACACTTTTGGAATTTCGAAGCTGCTTTGACCTTGGTCATGTTGCTGGATTTGTTTTCGTGGAAATAATCTACTTCGATCTGCCGACGTTTCTCGGCTAGCCACAAAAAAATAACTCTTTTTCTTTTAGATCACTTTATAAATTCCGTCACACCAGAAGGACAATATTTTCTTGGAGATAGGACGGCTCCAGCATGCAATTTTGTAACAGCAATGTAATTTTTTTATTAATTCAAATTAAACAAAAAATCCTGACTGTTGTGTATGGCTGATACTGGCTTCTGAGCCTTGTCACGACGGTATTCGACACATTGTCTGACTTTAATTTTATTAGTGTTACAATTATGAATTTTAGTTCCCAAAGCAAAATTTCAACGAATAAAATAACTACAAAATGCGGGCCTTGATCGACGTTGTTTGTCTAATTTGGTCTTGCGAAGCACGCGCGAATTTCGAATTGCTCCTGCTATAAATTTGGTAAATTTAAATTTTTATTAGCAGCTTTTCACGATGTACGCCTACCAGCAGAATGGTATTATGCCAATGACTTTATTCACTTTTAAAAAATGAAACTATTTCACGATTATGGTGTAAATAACCTCGAATTGTTGAAAGTGGGCCATTTCTTTTATCAATGGCCGCCATTACATTTCAAAATTTATTCAAATTTTGTGAAAAGGGGGCGGGCCTAACCCTTTTATACTGGAACCTAGTGTTTAAGAACACCAAAATTAAACTTTCCACGTCGTAATTTTGGAGGCAACGGCATGCAGGTGATTCGCACGGAACGGTGCATTCCAACGTGCAGCTATTGTTTTCACTATTGTTTTCTGCAGCCATTGTTAGCGTCGCCCTCTTCGTTTCGTAAACTCCCTTTCTAGTGTACCATTTTGGACCATGTCTGGTTGGTTTGCCTTCTTTTTGTCCTAGTGACGCTTTGTGAACAGAAAAAAGATTATAGCTCCCTGCATTAAGACAAAAGAAGATTGAGAATATTTTCTGTTGGCCGTTCCCGTAGTCGTAAGAACACCAAAATTAAGCTTTTCACGTTGCAATTTTTAAGACGACGACGTGCAGGTGGCCAGCACTGCGCATTCCAATGTGCAGCTATTGCATTCACTATTGTTTTCTGCAGCAATTGTTGGCGTCGCCCTCTTCGTTTCGTAAACTCCACTTCTGGTTTACCATTTTCGATCATGTCTGGCTCGTTCGCCTTCTTTTTTGTCCTAGTGACGCTTTGTGAACAGAAAAAGATCATAGCTCCCTGCATTAAGACAAAAGAAGATTGAGAATATTTTCTGTTGGCCGTTTCCGTAGTCGTAAGAACCCCAAAATTAAGCTTTTCACATTGTAATTTTCAAGACGACGATGCGCAGGTGACCACATGTTCTAACTTGTAGTTTCTGCCGTCTTCGTCGTCGGCATTTCTGTCCTCCGTTGCTTGAACCTATTTTTTGCAAGTCCAACTGACAGCGCCATTGGCATTAGATTTTGCTAACGTTTACAGTTATTTTCTTATTTTTGTGGTCAATTCGGGCGATTCATTTGTAGAACTCTTTTCAATCGTTGCCACATATGCGTTCTTCTTTGAGAAATTAGGGAACTCAAACTTGATAACCTTTCCCAAAATTTATCTCGGCTCTCGGAAATGTAGTTCTAAGGTGACAACTCTGCACTCTGTTTCCTTGGTAACCAAAATCTTAGCAATAGGTTTTTCGTAATTTTTTTCACATTCTTTGTTGATCATTTAATACGTATAACCTGAGGGCAAGGTCATCACACAGAAATCACATCCCGAGCTTATTTTGTGTTGATCGAGTGACGAGGTCAAAACATCAAGGCAAAGGTGTAAGGATTCTGGCCAAACGGATGAGGTTTACAAGTGGTTTGTAGGACTCACACGGCCATGAAAAGTCATGAATTTGACTTAAACGCAATTTCCAGGAATTGAAAAGTCATCGTACTTGAAAATTTTTCCTAGCCTGTGAAAGTCGTGGAACTTGAAAATGCATTTTCCTGGCCTGCGTGCAGACATCAGTCTCCGCTCGGCCAATCTAATGGACATTACTAGTGTCTGAGAAGCAGAGAACATATCTGTGTTCTGTAATTATGCAGACCTTAGGTTAATGTGTACTGTGGTATTTTGAGATACCCGATAAAAAAACTCGCTGGATTCGGTGTTCTTTTATGTTATAGTGGACCAGTAGCTTTCAGTTTTGGTGAGCAGTTTCTAGCCTTAATTTTGTAATACCAGTTGTTTGCTAGTTGCAACGGAAAAAAAGCTATTCGCAAACGCTAACTGGGAATTTGTCGTTTCAAGTCAAACTTTCAATTGACTACAGGTGTCCAACTTGTGTAAAGAAAGCCTTAAGTTTAAAAAAGGCCGACAGATCGAACAGCTCGAAGTTACACGGGGAACTGAGAGTGAATCCAGCGAGTTTTTTTCGCAAATGAATGTAAATAACAAAACTAAAACAACTGTTCAAAGTGTTCGCTGCCAGAACTTGATCCCAAATGACTGTCAATTTTGAAAGAAAGATAGTTTCAAAAAGCTTCAATACCACAACAACTTAATAAAATGAGCTACTCTTCACACAGGTTCAAAATTTTAACAAGCTTCCTTTTTCCAATTTGATTAAAGTTTAATTAACAACAGCCAACCAGAGTCTGTCCTGGATTTGTCACGACTACAAAAAAATTTAAAGTGGTGAAAAAACCGAAACAGACTTCAAACGGGAAGTTTGACCATGATAATACAAATATATTCCGAGAAAAAACCACTAACTGAAATTAACTTTGAATCGTCTCGAACTCCATATTTGGCAATCATGAAATGCTTTCTTGGTTTGGAAAACATTACGTAGGGTGAGATTGCGTCAGGTGTTGGCGTCAGTTGTGTGGGTTTTGATTACACGTGTATAAATAATAGTAAAAGGTTTAGATGACTCATCCAAGATTTAACGACAAACGTTTGAGATTCATATCACAGAACTTTAACATAGATAAACCCAACCAGCATTTAGTATCCGCTGAAACTTTTTAAATTCGAAAATATGCAATTGACTCTCAATTTTGAAAGAAAGATAGTCTCAAAAAGCTTCAATGCCACAACAATTTAATAAATGATGTAGTTCTATCCGTTTGTTAAATTTTATACTTTAAACCAATCGGCTTCTACACTTAGAAAATCGACCAATCATGGTGCGCCCGTTCTTTCTGGACGGATAGAATATGTCACAGAACAGCATTAACGGAGCCGATTATAAAATTTAAGCGGCTATGCGTACATATAATAGCATTTTCTGGCCTGGAAAATTCATGGAATTTGAAAATGAATTTTTCAGGAAAGGAAAAGTTAGTTGTGGAATTTGAAAATGCATCTTCCAGACTTGAAAAAAAAAGGGTAGTGAAAATGCCTTTTCCAGTCGAAATTTTAAATTGCGTTTTCCAGGCCTGGAAAAATCATGGAATTTAAAAACGCATTTCTTGGACTCTAAAAATTTTGGAATTCGCAAATGCATTTCTTGGCCCGGAAAAGACACGGAATTGGGGGAAAATGACCAAGGTCATGGAATTTTGTTTTCTCCTTCAGCGATGGTATTTGGTGAAAAAATCTTGAAATTATCAAGCGCTAACATGCTGAGAAAACGCCACTAATACATGCTCACCGCGCATTTGGCTTTTAAAATCGAGTTAAAGTTCAAGTATCCAGTTTTGTTTGAGTGAATTCTTTGGTTTCCCAATTTGTTTTTCTGGGCAATGGAAAATGACATTTGGTCTTGGGAAAGTCACAGAAGTCAGTTCCTCGTTCTTAGTTTGAACGATTTGTTATAGTGCCATCTTTGAATTTTGTTTTTAAAAATAAACAGTATCTGACTCAGTAACTCATGCCATCCAGCTTTTTATATTAGAAAATTTTTCATTTTTCAGGCCGAGTGTGTTATGTCTATGGTACTTTTTAAACCAAATTTCAGCCCAAGTGTTCTTTCTTAAACAGGGACCCGCACTATAAAAGGGCCTGAACCGGCCGCTCGTCACCTTCAGTTGTCACTCAACCTCCAGAGACATGTCATGAAGTAAACGGACCACTCATGTATAAAATTGTTTCATGTAACATGTGAATAGAATAGCTAAGTACTTCAGAATCACAAGTTTTTGTTGCTCTCTGTTTCAAACAGAGGGATATTATAACGAAACATAATATACTACAGTGGTGAATAGAAATGCTAGCATTAAATACACGAAGTTTTGACGAGGCACGTGTTATGCTCTAATGAGCCAAACTTACAGGAGTTGTGACAACTTCGCTGGATAGGTATAAATGTCCCTGGAATTTCGATCAAATTTCATATAAAACGAAAAACGAAACGAAACGAACTTCACTTACGTTTCATTTTACCACTACTGTGAGGAAGAAAAGATTATGAATGTTTAAATTTTAGCGAATATGAATCGCTTTATTTCTATCACTCAGAGAGAAGTTGAAACGCCGATTGGTCCAAAATTTGAATTTTGAAAGGTGTCCGATATGGGGGGAGCTATCCCTTTTATAGCGCGGGTCCTTGTTTAATCCACTTGTTCATTATGCGGGTGTTTACTGTAGCTCTTGACGGTAGTCTATGAATAAAGGACAGTTGATGTTAAATAGTTGTTGCAGTTTCGATTCTACCCAAAAAAGACATTAACAATTCACACTTTAATTTTTTTTCAATTCTTTATTTTAGAAATGCATTGTTTACGAGCTCGAAAAATGGCGAGATGGCGACTGTACATTTTAAAGAAATCCTCCACTGTATAACATTATTGGTCTCAAATGAAACTTTTATCAAGTCTGTGTCCATCTCAGCAGCTCAAATTTGCTAACTCTGTGTGTATAACTAATTCTGAGCAACTTGTTTACATCAGTTTCACGATTTGAATTTCCCGCGCACCGCCATTTTGTTTTGTGACGTAACTTAGTTGCAGTGCCAGTCTCCACTCTTGATGAATACAATAGCAATGAACGAGAGGAGGTCTGGCACTGCAACCACGCTACGTCACAATCAAAATGGCCGCGTGCGGGAAATTCTAACTGTAAAACTGATGAAAACAAATTGCTTGGCGTTAGTTAAATGCACAAAATTATCAAACTTGTGCTGCTGATATGGACACAGGCTTAATAAAAGTTTTGTTTGAGACCAAGAATATTACAAGTACAGTGGAGGATTACTTTAAAGGGCATATGACATGAAATCAGTTTGTCAATTTTCAAAAAGAATACTATAAAAACATTGGTTTGCCAAGTTTGAGAAACATACGATGAAAGTACGCCAAGATACGGCGCATAAAATTTTGAATTTTTCCCGCTAAAAGTGTCCCCTCCAAATGTCGACAATGTGACGTAACAGGTCACGTGCTTCTCTCCTTAGTCCATCCAAAATCCACTTTAAAACATCCTCAACTAATAGAGTTTCTATCGAAAACTCTAGCAGTTACGGATGTTTTAAAATCGAATTATCTCTTTACTTTGTGGCACCATATCAAATGGACTGAGGCGAGACGCACGTAACCAGTTGCGTCATATTGTTGGCTTTTGGAGGGGGCACTTTTGGCGGGAAAAATTCAAAATTCTATGCGCGGCATCTTGGCGTACTTTCATCGTATGTTTCTCAAACTTGGCAAAACAATGTTTTTTATAGTGCACTTTCTGAAGATTAAAAAACTATACTCGTGTCATATGCTCTTTAAATGCCTTGTAAACCTTGCACCGATAAAAAAAAAATGCTCAGGAAAGAAACAGTTGGCAAAACTCTTCCTTGTACTAACACTGTGTGTGTCAAACTTTTTATGGTCAGTTTTAGATGTTTATGCTCTAGGAACTGTAGGTAAATGTACAAGTCGCCATTTTTTGCGTGATCGTGGCTTCTTAAAATGTTTACCATATTTTTTCTTCAAACAATGAGTTCATTTATGGTGGCAGAAGCGTGTCTCCTGCGTTTTTTACTTCGCTTGTTTAGTCCTTGGATTGATTACGTCACCACGGATAAGAAAGTACCAAATTTAACTTCTAGTCTCGTCTCCTGAACTGTACGTCACGCGACAAAGCTTTCTTCCCATTGGTTGGCGCAATACGCCCATTATAAATACGCTTGAACTCTTAAATGAGGTGCAAGTTGACGTAATTTTTTTGCTTGGTCATGCAAAGCCCGATTCCAAACCTAACTACTTAAAAGTGCACAAAAATAAACTATCAAACGCAATTGACAGAGGATGTCTAGTCGACCTCAACTGTCCAATTGCTGGGGACTCTGCCATACTGAAACAAAAAGCAAGACAATTGGTTTTAAAAATATTGTTGTTGTAACTGGGTATTACCACTTTTAAAATCTCTGTAAAAATTACTGTTTCTCCAGTTAAAAACTATTACTGTTTTAAAGGACAAAAGAACTGCAAGTTTTAACCAAGTTTTAGTTCAACAACTTTGCACTAACTCTGCTAAAACTGGTACCTGTTTCTTGCTTCACTTTCCCTGATAGTTTTTCGTTCGAAACGTACGGGCATTTTGAAATATTTTTTAACTTTTTATCTGGAGAAACATTAACTTTTTGACGAAAGTCTAAATTGTATCATTAGGCCAGCTCTTTTCGTAGTGTTATGCGGATGAGAGTATTTTGCCTCCCTCCTTGGGTTAGTGTTGGTCACGATTGGGGTAAGGTCAAGCTTTAGGATTTGGGAGAGGTACGTGCGTCAACTCTGGATTCAAGGAAATTACTTGCCTGTCCCTCCCTTGGTTTAGTGTAGAGTCCCGATTGGGGGTAAAGTTAATCGTTTCAAAGTAAAGAAGTTATTGTTGATTCAGGTTCATCCTTTTGTGTTCTTTGTTATGTTGACTTGTAGAAAACTGTATCCTATAATTTTTTGCCGTTTTTTTGTAATTTCGTAATAGTGAAGACTTTGTCATTGCGGAGTAAAGGGAGAACTGAAGTAAAAAAAACAATTGTGGCCAACTTAAAAATTGAAATTTTGTTAAGTGTGATTATTAAGATCCTTTTTACGTTTTTATTTCGATCTGAACAATCTGAGAACAAAACATGAAATAATTATGGAACAGAACATACAAAAACACACTTTAACATTGATTTCCTCGTGAACAAATTTCTAGTTAGGTGGAAACCTTCGCCAAAAAACTATAATTTTAAATGAGTAATAATATAAAATAGTAACAATATTTAAGATAACAATTATTGTCAGCGATTGTACCTGGATTCCAGTCAACTCTTCGTAGAACCGTTTCGTTATCTCAGCACCATTTTCCATGGTAGGAATCATGTAGTCCTGAAATTTTATAGAATTTAAGTTACTTATAAACTACGCATATACAGTATATTCCCTTTTCACACTAATTACTGGGCTACCTGTAGAAAGTCCATTCAAAGATTCGGTCTGGCTTTTCTGTCGTCGACCAGACAAAAATTAGATCCCAGATTCCTTGCGGCAAAGCTCGGACAGATGGTTTGGACTCTAGACTCGTAACGTCCATTTCTTGCTCGATCGTTGTGAGAGAAAGAAGAAGAAGTTTTGTTTTTCAAAATGACCGTAACTGTTGAATCAATTAGTTTTAAAACCAGGCCACTAGAACGAGAGGTAGTCTAGTGCATGAACGCTCTTCAGAGCGTCTAACTTTATTTCATTTGTACCTGCTTTCTTTCAAATTTGTAATGGCATTGAGCCTTTCTAAAACTTCTTTTAAAAGTAATTTTGAAGCGATGTAAGTCGTTGAAGACCGTGACGTTTCGACTGCTTACTGCCAGTCTTCTTCAAGCGATGTGTAGACTATGATCTTGTTAGTTTATAAAGGCGTCGAATCGGCGCGTTCTGAAATGCGCGCGATATCTTGAAAGGATCTTCCACGTGTTTGATGTTTGGTGGGATCTAGTTGGGAAAATTTAATTGGCACATACGGGGCTCAAAGGGTTAAACTTTCCTTCTTCCTCTAATTATTTGGTCCATTTATAAATGACTGTTATGCATGATGACGTCAAAAGTGCATCAAAGTAAGACTTGGTGGTGAAACGCTATATGAGGTCGCGGGAGTTTTGGATCAATTTTAACTTTTTTTACTGTTCAGCAGTTTGCTATGTCTGCTCTACCATGTTCATTCACTGGAATTTTCGGTACACTATACATAGAAAGTAAGTTTCACCACCAAGCCTTGTTCAGTGCAGGAAAACGCTATTGTGTCGACATCATGCATAAGGTCTATTAGAGTGCCAAAAAAATAATATGTAATCCTGGTTCAAAACTTCAGTTGCAAAAGGGAAAACCTTTTCTGAAGATGGCCGTCGTATGAAAGCCGGAAAATGGAATGGCTTAACTCTCATATTTTTTTTTATGAAAATCTATTCAGTTTTCTTAATTGTCAAACTCACCTTTCCGGAATAATTTATTCTGTTCACTGGGCAAACAACACAAGCTGTGCCAGCGCCAAAAATCTCCTTCACCTTAAAAAAAAAGTCACAGTTAAAGTTAAATTACATGTAGATCTTCAGTTTAGAAACCTAACTTCAAACATCCAACCATTTGGTTAATCAAATAAGAACTTTTGAAGTTACCCTATTTTCTTCAACGCCCTTTATGATGTCTCCCATTGTGAACTTTCTTTCTGAAACCTTGAATTCTCCCTGTAATGAAGTAGGCTTGGGTTAATTGTCAAACTTGTTGCCACTTTCACATGCATTTTTTCTTAAAATCTGTGTAGTTAGTTAACAGTTCTACTAGTAATAACATTAAGTTGAGGTCCGTGTAAGAACTAGCGAGTCTCCTTTTTTCTGCAGCATTTCACTTTTCCCACGCCAGAATGTTTACATTTTCAAACTGAGAATACATCCACCTACAGTAGGTACAACATAGTCCTAAAATAAAAAGCAGTGAAACTATATTTTAAAGCAATGCTTCTTTTGTGCTACACTAGATTTAGCCAATCGAAGAAAGCGAAGAAAACCTTTTGATTGTCAATTTTCCCCACGTAGAGTTTTTGTTAAATTTAAAAACAGAAATGTTTCAACACAAATGAGTGAACTGGAAAGAAATACATTATCATACTAATGAAGATATCGTCCGCGTACATTAGCGTAATGAAGATGTCGTCAGAATACATTAGCATACTAATGAGGATATCGTCCACGTACATTAGCATACTAATGAAGATATCGTCCGCGCACATTAGCATACTAATGAATATATCGTCGCGTACATTAGCATACTAATGAAGATATCGTCCGCGTACATTAGCGTAATGAAGATGTCGTCCGAATACATTAGCATACTAATGAGGATATCGTCCACGTACATTAGCATACTAATGAAGATATCGTCCGCGCACATTAGCATACTAATGAATATATCGTCGCGTACATTAGCATACTAATGAAGATATCGTCCGCGTACATTAGCGTACTGAAGATATCGTCCGCGTACATTAGCGTAATGAAGATATCGTCCGCGTACATTAGCCTACTAATGAAGATATCGTCCGCTTACATTAGCGTAATGAAGATATCGTCCGCGCACATTAGCGTAATGAAAAGATCGTCGGTTTTTTTTTTTAAGTTTGGCCAGTCAGATCAACGGTTCAACAATATCACAATTAGCATCTTTCTGCTTTCCACTGCCGTTGACCTACCTAGTTCTTACACGGATCGTTACTAAGTAAGAACAATACTAATAATTAGAATATATATCAAACATTTATTAAAAATAAAAAAAAATAGTGTAACTTGCTCTCATCAAAGATTGTATTTTGATAATAATGATAATACGAATAACAATAATAAAAGTATTCATGATAATAGTGCAAGTTATAAGCTCTATATGGTGTAAATTGCTCTGATATGAGATTGTATTATGATAATATTAATAACAATAACAGTATTAATGATAATAGTACAAGTTATATGCTCTCTCTATATGGGCAAGTTTGTACAACAGAGTTTCTCTTGGGCTCCCTAGATTAGTGTCACAAAGGTTTAAATCACTCTGCAATGGTCACCAATATCGATGACAAGACAATGGTGTAGTTATTTCTTAAGTAAATGATGCATGCATTGGGCTTATTTTTGAAGTTAGCATATGCTCCTGACATACTTTCCCGGTCAATGCCAGTTGTAGGGAGCTACCCACTAACCCCTTAAAGGTTAGAATTAGGATTAATATTGGATTTATGACCCGGGGAGAAGGGAGGGGAGGGGAGGGAAGGTAGTACTCACCGTCCTTTTTTAGGGGTTAAAATCGTATTATTTAAGGGTTGTTAAAGTAAACCCTGTGTTAAACCAAGAGACTGTTATCTTCTGGGGTTGGAAAATCGCGAAGCTACGCGTCTCGAATTTTAGCAAACGTGCGTACTGAACAAGAAGTTAAGACAAAACTTCTTTTGCGAACGTCCCACTACGCGCACACATTTATTTACTGCATATCACATCAAGCGCAACGCGAAGGAACTTAGCGCCAATCCGCTAGCTATTTAGGAAAATTGTTAATTTTAATCGGTATTTTTAAGGTAATTTTTAAACCGAGAAGTATTATTTACGGTGAAAAATTGTTCATACCTTGGTATTTTCTAAGGGTATTTGGAGGACTTTTCTGACGGTTATCCCTACCCTTTTAACCCCGAAGTTATATATAGTTAGTTTATGCTCAGCTTTTGCGTAGGGAACAGAGAAATAGTAGCTGCCTGGTGTTTAAAAACCTACCCACTGTTGGGCCAACTCCACAAGAGATTTTCTTGTAATTCCAGGAAGAATGACACCACTAAGTGGTGGTGTTACCAGCTCTTTTTCTGTAAAAAATAAAAAAATTCTGATAAACAAACAACAAATCATGTTAAGGTACTAATGAACGTATGGACCAAGTATCCTTTCTCGGGCAAAGTGGCCCATCAAGGCTGGGTTGTTCAAAGGCTTGTTTACTCTAACCTGAGTTAAGCCAAACTCAGGCAGTATTTTCTTGTCTTAAGAAAGATTTACAGTTTTTACGAAATGCTGTTTAATAGCAGTTTTCCATTGATAAAACCTGTCAATTTCAAAATTACAGCTCAAAATTAGTCTCTGTAAGGTTAGAAACAAGGACGTGGATTAAAAATTTAAACAGGGGCCCGCAGTGTAAAAGAGCCTGAACCAGGCGCTCGTCACCTTCATTTTTTACTCAATCTCCGAAGAGACATGACATAAAAAAAAACGGGCCACTCATGTGTACAATTGCTCCATGTAACATGTGAATTGAACAACTAAGTACTTCAGAATCATAAGTTTTTGTTGCTCTGTTTCAGGCAGAGGGATATTATAACGAAACATAATATGCTACAGTGATGAATAGAAATGCTAGCATTGAAAACGCGACGTTTCGACGAGATACGTGTTATGCTCTAATGAGCCAAACTTATAGGAGTTGTGACAACTTCGCTGAATAAGGTACAAAATTTCCCTGGAATTTCAATGAAGTTTCATATAAAACGAAAAACGAAACGAAACGAAATTCACTTGCGTTTCATTTTACCACTACTGTATGGAAGAAAAGATTATGAATGTTTAAATTTTTGCAAATATGAATTTCTTTATTTCTATCACTCAGAGAGAAGTTGAAACGCCGTTTGGTCCAAAATTTGAATTTTGAAAGGTGTCAGATGTGGGAGGAGCTATCTTTTTTATAACGCGGGTCCTTATTTAACCCAGGGTTAGCGCTAATCGGCCTTCAAACAACTGGGCCCACGCAGGTTGCTTATCCCCAGTTTCTGTAGTTATTTAAAAGCGCATGAGAATCTTTGACTCCCCTTGGACAGGACACTAATCCATTGTAGGTTAGCTTGAACAAGTCGGGTAAAGTGCTTGCTAACGGACACAACACAGTAGTGTGACCAGGTCTTGAACTTGCGACCCAAGGTTTAGGAGTCGAACACACTAACTGCTCGACAACTGTGACGTCAACTTAGTATGGCTTCTTAAAACAACAATTGAAATTAAAGAAAAAATCAACCAATGATCCTAATATGGTATGGCCTGTTGAAATATCATTCAATAATGATGAAACAACTATTTATTAATAATGCTGGATTAAGTTAACAAATGCCTTCAAAATTTCTACTAGTTGCTTCAAATTTCTACCACAGTTGCCAAATTTCCACCAAATGCCTTCAAAATTTCCACTAGTTGCCTTCAAATTTCCTCCAGTTTTCTTCAAATTCCAACCAGTTGTCTTCAAATTTCCACTGGTTGCCTTCAAAATTTCCATCGCAGTTGCCTTCAAAATTCCACAGCAGTTGCCTTCAGAATTTCAACTCGTTGCCTTCAAATTTCTACCAGTTTCCTTCAAATTCTCACCAGTTGCTTCAAACTTGCACCAGTTGCCTTCAAATTTCCACAATTGCCTTCAAATTTCGACCTGTTCCAAACACAACACAAGCTACTTTATTTTCTAATAAAAAGAAAATAAAATTGACTAGGTCAACAAATTCAAAGTGTTTTGCATGAGCTTTTGAGAATGGAGAAAACACAAACAGTTTTAAATTAACCTTTTTGCAGGAAGCTTTCTCGCTACCAAAGGCAACCATTGGGTAACCTGAGTGTAAGTTTTAGTAGCAACATATATTTTACATAAATTGAGTTATAATGAACAAGTAATCTGTACTGCATCTATGTCTGTAGCTGTGTGCGCAAGAAGAACTAAATTTGTTTCCAGAAATGCTTGCCCAATATATTGTTGGCTCATTAGTTCGTCAAATTTAAATGTTTTTGTCATTTAATTGGAAACATTTACTCTTTGTGGAGTTGTTAATTTAGATATCCCACAATCTCAACCTCGTGAGTTTTCCACGCTTAAAAAAAATCCAACTGCTCGCAAGCAGCGGACTTTAATTGGCAAAAACAGACCTCCCTTCTCGTTAGTCCAAAACATAAATATGTTCATTGTCCCAACTTCAGTGACCTAGAAAACAGAAAAAAAATAACAAAAAAATTATTTCACCATAGTAGGAAAACTCTTTTATTGTTACAGGAAATTGGTCCATAATTTTATTTGTACAGCCATAGCAGTTGTCCTTTCAAATTTTGTACACTTAAAGGGCAGCTATTTCCATATTTGTAAACCTTGAGCCATCGCTTAAATATTATTGTACACCTAGAACCGCTATTTGCATAATAGACGTACACCTAGAGCAGACATTTCCGTACCATTTTGGAATTGTATACAAAGAGTAGCTATTTCCATAATTTTTACTATTAGACCAGTAATTTCCTTATAAATTTCTTTGTAAAATAAATATAGAACAACTCTCAGCGTCGAATAAGAAACAATTGTCGGAAACGCGACTATTGCAAGCAATCGTGAACATAACCATAAGGAGTGTTATTGCTTATAAACAAGGTATCATTGATCCAAAACGAGTGTGGGGACCCCCGACTTTTATTTCCAAAATTAATTTGAAAATAAACAATAAGTTCTTTTAGTTTGTTGAAGAGGTTTTGAATATGTTTTAGTACTCGTTCATTCCCGAGTTGGGTTAAAAGATTATTGGTGAAAATGTTCAGACGTCCGTGGAATGAACAAAATGGATACTTCACGCGCATGTTTGACTTTGTCTAACTCTGTTGATACGTGAAGAGATCGATTCTGTTAATTTTTTTTTCTAAAGAAACAGTTTGCTCGCGATCAAATTACGATTAAATCGCGAGCAAAATACGAACAGGATGCAATCATTTTGCGTGCATAACACGTGCTCGCGATCGCAATCTGCTCATGAGCAAATGTACATACTGTATGATTCTGAACGCCACCGTAAGCTCCTCTATGACAAGTAAACAATAGGCAAAAAAGTTTAGAGTATGTACTATTTCAGTGGAATGACCTTAACAGGCATCGTTGCACATCCAGCACTCTAACCATTGAGCGACTGAGCCAGGCGTCTGCGTCCAGACCATCTAGTACCAACCCCAATTTTGTTTACTCACCTCATGGTCTTCTCCAAACAACCATAAAACCTGCTGCAGTCCCATTCTTTCAGCTTTAGCTTGTGGAAGGATTGTTGGGCCATAATTGCTAAAAACAAAGCAATGCATTTAACTGAAAATAATTAGAAACCAGACGCCGTAAAGGCGTTCACTGGGCTACCTGTTTATCAAGGGCATGGTTGTACTTTTTTTTCGGATATATCATTTAGTTTCTCATTTGTTTGCTTTGATACTATTATTAGTCTGCGAAACCAGCCGTTCCGAAATGTACGCTCATGAACATTTTTTAGTGTGAGTCATCCGCTAACACTGTGTGCGTTTGTAAATGATTTGGGCGTAGGAATCAGATTGTTTCCCAACATTTTACCCAACCCAACCTCACCGTGATCAGGTAAGAAATAAATTCTGTGAGTCCAGAGTGCAAAACATGTGCTTGAGCTGGCGCCGCAAGTATTAATTGTTAAGATCGAAAATTTGTTTGGTCAACGATGACCAAGGAAAAACAACTGCAGACTATGACTGGCCTTACTCAAGTAATAATCTTTTGGCAAGATTAAGGTTGCACCATGGAGATATAACTGTATTTTAAACCATAGAGAAAACATGATAGTTATAGTAAAACATCTTTCAACAAAGTTGTACCAATGAACCACAACTTTTACCCTTGAAAACAAAACAATCAAAAAATACAGTGGCAGATTCTTTAACCCTAGAAGGTACAAGGAAGTCATTTTGGCCCCCCTCAGTTTCTTAGGGATAAAAAAACTAACTATTTTACCGATTAACAAAAGCTACCACACAACTGTTTTTTGATTAATAACACTTTTTGACTAATAACACTACTTCTTTGAGCCTATTTAAATAACGTCATAGTTGATGACATCATCCCAGGATATCACAAAATTTGCCATTTGTTTTTGAAATTGGTGCGTTGCCCAAAAAAATGACTGGAACTTATTTTTTTTGTCTACTGTATGTTACAAATTCAGCACCTTTTAATGAGTTTCTGGGCGCAGCAATGGCCTTTTGAAAGTAATTACCATGGCAACATGATTAATTCTATTGAATACCAGATGACACAGTTGATCGTGAGCAAACACCTTGCCAAATGAAATGTCATTTTTCCTTAGGTCTTAATGCCTAAAATGTGTACTGTTTTTGTACAGTTACAGAGAAAATAACTAACAGTTTAAAGTGCTTGTAACACTAAAAATTCTTGTAACCACTGAAAGTGTTTTGAAACTAAGGACCTTTTAAGAAAATGTTTGAAATTCCTCTTAATCTCGATTTTTTACACATTTGAAGTTCAAGTTCACGACCACGTTTTAGGGGTACTGGGTTGTGGCGTCATTCCCGGGACATCTCTGGATCAAAACACAGCAAGATGGACATGAATGAATCAAATTCTTGATTCAGAAGTAGATTTCAATTCCTCATACAGTTCTCAGTTCTTTGCCACTGTGTGTTTAGGAAAGATCTTGTTTGCTCGATAGTACAAGTCAGGAATGATGTCATAAGTACCCAGTCCAAAAAACAAGGCTGTGAACAATGTGTCTGAAAATGTCGCCAGCTCGAGCCACTGTAGTAAAAAAACAATGACCAAATTTCACAAATATTTTGCAGATGAAGTATTTTAAAATATATATGAAATGATTTGTAAGCACATTAAGTGCAAAAGCAGCTAGTTTCTACTACTTAAGACTACCATACTACTCGACATTTTTCTATGAAACAAATAGCTAACTCGTTGCTTTGCACCTCAGTGAGTTTCAACTCATAAAGTACATAGAAAACTCTGCCTCATATCTAATTGTCAGATAATTATCTCAGTATATGTACTGATACTTGTAGTCTAAGGTAAAGGGTACTGAATGAGAAGCAAGCTTTATATGAATGACTTACAAGTGTCAGGATACTCACCCCCCCAATTTGTTATCACCTGATCCACCGGGCCACGCCCGTACAAGACTAGGATCAGCCAATAGGGACACAGGGTTAAACGTGCCTGTTTTGAAGTAAGGTCCGACAGGCGACAAGATGACATACAACAGTGCTTTAGAACTCTTGTTTACTCCAAGTGAGGGCTGTTGATCAATGACAAGTTGTTATAGAAATGTTTGACGTATAAATATAAAGCACTACCTAAATAATTTTTATAGCAAATCACAACGAAGCAAATAAATTCAGTTGCCTCCATGCCACTCAAACATAATAACTTTTCATACTACCAAAAAAATTTGAAAGCTTTCCAGATAAGTAGTTGAAGATCTCTACATGTTAGAAGGGTTCAATTTTGGGTTGGAAAAAATCTTAAATATACAAATAATTTCTAGGAATGTTTTTTTGGAAAACTGTTGCTACAAAAGCAACCAAAATCTAAAGGACTGCAAAAGACAACTTCAGAAGTTTAGCACCTGAAAGAAGGTTACAGTACTGTAGTTAACCAGTAGGAAACTTCATTGTGAAAAAACTTCACATGTCAGCAACACAGCCTGTAGTTACTAAGTAGTAAGATTAGAAAAGTCAAAGGCATAACATAGTACTTGATAAACAAAGTTAAAGGAATCCTTTGCTGTAAAACATTGGTTTCAAACAAAACTGTTGTAAAGATTTTGTCCAAATCAGCTGCTCAAATTTCACAATTCTATGCAATTCTGTAGTCAAGCAATTTAGTTCAAGACCATTTCTATACGGTTTGAATTTGCCACAGCCAACATTTTGAAATGTTAGTGCGACATGTTTCGGTTGCAGTGCAAGACCCCCATTGTTATTATGTTCATTGAGAGTGGAGACTGGCACTGTAACCATAACATTCAAAAATTACAAGTAATTTTAAAATGTATGGTATATAATTTTTAAAAAAAACTATTGAGTGCGTCGGCGAGTAGTATAAACTTGAAGTATATATGATAAATGAATTATCGTCGCC
>JAOBRD020469317.1:0-13227 GCA_027575215.2 Hydrozoanthus sils | reverse complement strand
GTCAGACAAGCACAAAATATCGCATTTACAACCTGTAGTACTCTGTTTAACCTCCAACTTTAGATTTTTTAGCACTCAAGAATACTGTTGGTTGTAAAAAACAAAATGACCATTTAGAGATAGAAAATGGATTGTCCCAGATCATCCCTTCTTACCTTGGCTATCCTACGGCCGCCAGTTTCCTCGCTCTTCATCTTAGCAAAGTATTGGTAGTACAGAGAGACGTATGTCATGATTGATTTGTCATCTGGTCTCGGGCAGTCCACATCTGAAATCGAGAACATGACAACATATATCTATGTATATTTTGAAAGTTCAAAAAAGTTGCAATTACAGTACAAAGTCCTTGAGCCTAGATAAGTTAACAACACTTTAGTACTGTAATTTAAATCATTTCTGCTGCCTAACATTTTTATGCATCAAAAATACGGGAAAATTTCTTGGTATGATACTCAAACTAATGAGATTTACTATACTATCTAAATTAAAAAAACACGACTCAACACTTTGAAGAACGACAGATTGTCCCACATTGCTGAAGCTCCACTTCGCCTAGCATGCAAATTTCTACAGCACCATAGTACTACTTAACATATATCAAAGCTGTAAAACTGTTGTATTCCCTTCAAGGGCTTTTCTCAAGCATACAAAGCATCAATTGGGGGAAGTATCAAGATTAAGGATGGGGCCAACAAACTGAGACAAAAACTGCAGAAGGGGAAACTATTAAAGTGTATCAAGGTGAAATCATCCACACTAGGCCTATATACTTTCGCACTTGGCCAGTAAAGTTTGACTTCTACTGATCTAGTGGTCTGGAGTGGTTTCAAATTGTTAGTATAATTATTCTAAGCACAATTTGAATGTTTAAAAAGTCGAAAGTTTTGAATGACCCTTTACTATCTTATAGACAATTAAAATACATGCACTTATAAGTAGTGACTAACATACTAAATAATAATCATTAAATTTATCGATGGTAAACATGGAAAACTCCTATTAGTAAGAATAAAAATGTAGTAACATAAACTGCAGTATTTGTTTACAATAAGAACATATGGTTCCATATTTACAAACCAGAAAATTGTGAGCAAAAGAGTAACAGAACATCCACCACGGTCACTGTCTGTCTTTCTGTCTGTCTCGTTGTTCTCTCTCAGCATAATTCTTACTTATCTACATTACCACTAACACAGCTCTTGTAAACTCTGTCTTCAACTACAAACTGCCTTTATATGATCTTTATTCCTGAAACAAACTTCAAAAGAAAAGAGAATAAAAATAATAAAGTTACAAATGAAAAAACTAGATAACTTATAATTGTACCCTGATCCATCTTCTTTCAACTCTTAAGAGCAAGTCTCTGTAAGAACTGACCAAAATTTGAAAATTGTGGCCAATTTTAAAAAACTAGGTTTTGCTCATATTTTGCTCTTTAATAGGTCTTAAGGCCCTGTTACACGAGGCAATTTTTTCAGCAACTTGCAATGCAACACATGCAAGTTGCAGCGTGTAACATGTACTTTGCAACCTGCTTCGCAACAAATGCAAAAAATAAACAAGCAAATGTTCATATGTTTCAATTTGCACGCGTTACAGTCATTTTAACTGGGAGAAACCACAGCTGTACCTCGTTTTATCGCAGGCAACGAACAAGATCATTGCGAGTTGCGAAAAAATTGCCCGCCTCTGACATCTCACAGCAACTTGCAATTTTTCGTTATCGTCAGCATTGCGATGCAAGTTGCTGAAAAAATTGCCTTGTGGACCAGGGCCTTTAGGAAGTAATAAACAAGACTGGAAAATATGCTTTCACTTAAAAGAATTAAACTGCAAAAAACCGTTTCAGTGTAGTTGTTCACAAAAACACTGCCACGGATACTTTGAAAGTCTGTCAAAACACGTTAACTTATTTGCCAGATGTCGTTCTCAGTAGTATTGCAAAGTAGAAGCATAAAAAGCAAGAACAATTTTGATCAATCATTTTATTTCCTGCTGTTGTAAATTGTTTTGCAACATTATGAAAGAGATTTGAAATATAAAAGTGCAAACACACCCAGTTTTCTGAGGTTTCAGTCAAGATAGTTTGTTTACTTGAAATATGGCTAGTTTTAGATATCGCCCGGTGAAACTCATTTAGCAATATTTTGATATAAAAAATAATTTCTCGAAAAATTTTATTGAAAAACTGTTTGCACAAGTTTCCATTGATAACTGCCGAAATGCTAACTATGGACCAAAATAATATGAAAGAATTTAATTTTTTCAAAATTGGCCACCAAATGGTCGATTTTTATAGAGACTCAGACTGTTAAGTTATTTAGTACTAAAATTATAGCATACTAAGCAAGTATAGTTCTGGAGTTTCCTAGCTGTAAACCGGCAGAAGATTCGCTTACTGAATACACAAACCTTTCAACTTTATCTAGATGAGCAAATGACTTTCTTATTGTAAGCTGAAGCTTCACAAAAGACGAGTGGGTACCCTCAGTTTTATATTCATGATTATTCATGATAAGAAAATGAGAGTCAGCAATGATTTACGTTAAGGTATGGCTACACGATGCAACATTGCATGCAACATTGCATGTGCTTGAACTTTTTCGTGTGGCCACAGTGAAATCGTTGCATGCAATGTTGCAGGAGTAGGATTGGTTTCTACTTCACGCAACATTGCAGTCATCGCATGCACAACAATTTCAAATGTGGCTCAATGGTGAAATTCCTGCATTATGCACAAAGTTGCAGGCAATATTGCATCACGTAGCAAATCCTTTACAAGCAGATTGGGTTGTATGCTATCTAAGCTTAGCAGTAGCTCCTGATGATTAACTTAGCCTTGCCTTAATGATGTAGTCAAGGCGATTGCAGCTACGATAACAACAACAAACGTTTATTATTTCACCTCGAGTGTAGCTATATTAAGTATACAAATTTTTAAAATTACATATTAATAAGCTGCTGGCTACCCAGAATAACCATGAGGGGCTATACTAGCCGGGGAGCCAGAACACATTTTGAATTGTACATGTTTATATCAGCGCAAAAAAATAGAAATGATATCAAAAAATACTAAGGAAAACAATAATTGATTCAAAGAAAGAAAACAGCACATTTACACTTGTTTATAAAAACTTCAGAAATAATAGAAATATTAAGTATTGTGTTACACTACAATCTAGCCAACCCTCACACTTTAAGTCACGGACTCTATGCATAAATGGCAGCGATCTTAGTATTCTTTTGTCTACATTCAAATTAACCATACTGGCCTCGTTTTGGGTAACAAATTCTTTTGATAGTTTAACTCAAGAACAATGCTAGTAGAGTTAATTTCAATGCATACAAATGAATATTTAAATCGCCACCATTTATGAATAGGGTCTATGGGTCACAGGAACAAACAGTCTGCCTGGACTGCGTGCTGTACCACCCACCTTCTGCATCAAGCAGCCTAGCAATGCCCAGTCTCTCGTCTGCCACCATGAATGCATTGTTTAGGTTATTTTCATGTTGACTTGGCCGCAGAGCTGAATAGTCTAACAGGTCTGGTCTAAAAATGACATTAAAAGTGTTTGAAAAAGGACAACACTTTCACTTTGTGTAGGAGGAAATAGGAAATACTATAAAAGATCAATAACATCAGATTAGGACTGGATGGCTCATTAATTTTCTGAGTAATATAGCAAAATTGGCTTACAAGAAAAATCAGTGGGTTTGAAAAAAAAAACAGAATTTAAATAATAAATAATAATAAATATTTATTGAGACTGCTATTTTACAAAATTAAGTCCTGACAGCTCTAAAGAGTATATAAAGTAGTTAGGATAAGTGAAGCAGTCATGATGCACACAAAGAACTTTGAAAAATCAGCTCATGTCTAAGACATCTGAACTCTGTCCATTCGTTTATGACCTTTAAATACACATAGATCTATTACAGTCATGTCCAGCTCAAGAAATTTTTGAGATAGTGTATATAGTTTACCAGGAGTTGTGAAACAAGTTTGCTTCATGTTCATGCTATTTTACACATCTTATTGCACTATCCACTGTTTGCCAAACATCATTTTTTTAAATGCAATTCTTACAACATTTCCCTAGTTGAACTAGGCTTTATAGTCTCCTCCTAAACTAAGCTGTTTGACAAAGGTCTTATATTTATAAATCAGCTTCTGGAAGAATGAAAATACAGCTTACAAAAATGTTATCTTTCTCTGAACATTAAGTGTATACAGTAAGTGTATCCATGAAGGACAAGAGAGGTGTCTGTCTTATCTGGGTGTCCGTCTTGATGGGTACCACTGTACTGTAAACATTAATGAAAAATATAATGACAGTGAATTATTCTTCCATACCTGTGCTTGTGAATAAGTGCATTGAAAGCAAGGCCATTTCTCCAGCTTGTTGTAAAGTTCTGAATGTCAACACCAGGATACCTTTGACATATTTTTAAATCAAATTGTAAAACTTATTACAACTATTTATTAAAATATGTAATGTACGTAAAAATATAATAAAAATGTTCAAAAGATCAGTTTGTAATTTCTTGAAAGTCAGTTACTGACTGTCAGCACTTGACATGCATAGGATGTACAAAACTTTCTTCTAAAGGTTTTGTAACATTCACATTATAGATTGTTTGGAGTTTATTGGACTTAACTCACCCTCTTGTCTTTCTCTGACACCACAAAAGTAATGCCTCCTTGGCCGACTTTTTCTCCTTTGAATCATCATCCTGAAAATGCAATGTATTGTTTATGCAAGGTTCCTGAAGTTATGGACTTCTTAAGACCCAAAAGGCATAAAATTTACTAATGAAGTCACATGGCTTGAAAATCTTACCCCGACTTCTACCACCGAATCGTACGCTTGGCAGAAAATAATATATAAACAAGACATGTCATTCATCCGATCGAGTGGGACAAAACTCAGTGAATATCCCAAGAGTCTTGTTCTGTCTTAAAAGACCTCAGGAAGTAATTTTACCAAACTTAAGACCTTTTACGGCTTTTAAAAATTTGCATCAAGAATCATAATGATTTTTATATCCCACTGCAGGACCCTTGTTATTGGTGAAGAAAGTACCATGCTTAATTCTAATTAATCAAATGTGTGAACTGTTCTGGAACCTATCAATTGTTAATTTTTTCATGATTACAGCTATCAGGACCATGAGGAAACTGATCATGACAAGCCTATTTATAACCTGTGGAAAGTCTGAGCAAAAAAAAATAGCAAGTTTAAAGCCATTTTTGGGACTGTATAGCTAGTGGTCTGTAGAGTATTTTACAAATTATAGAATTAAAAGATTCATTTATTACATAGTTAATATCATTAAGTTATTCAATTAATTAGCCATTAGTTTTCAAATCAATCTTAATGCCCTTTCAGCACCAAACAGCACTGACTGCTAGATTCCCTCAACTAAAACCCCTACTTTTCTTATTAATTACAAGTTTAGGAGAATTTTACTTTAATTTTCATCTTGGTAGGTTTGATCCATTTTCTCATTACAAAATAACCAATTCTTTGTAAGACTTTTATAAGGAGAAGTTAGATTTTGATGAAATGGACTAAAAGGGTTAAAACACAGTATACAAATACATACAAGTGTTTATATGCAAGGACTTTCTTATAGGTTGGATAAACTTAGGGGACATAAATGATGAATAAAAAATACATCTCAACTCAAGCCAGGACAGGGCTCTCTAAAGATCAGACAGGCACTCTTAACCTACTGAGCTGAAAGAACTCGTAGGGGGCTACTGGCTACTTTAACTTGGTTCTTTACATGTAGATTTATGACACTTTATATGGGCAAACACCCTTCTCAGTAACTGCATGCTTACTAGGCTCTATTCAGTAAAATTTCATGAAACAAGCTTTAATTTTAAAACACAAAATACATTTAGAAGTACAAATCATTTGTTTTAATAAAATAATTAATTATCAAAGTTGCTGAACAAACCTCATATGAAATATCAGAAATCTGAAACCTGAGGATGATCATCCAAATAAGACCCAAGATAAGTCGCTCATTACCATCCACAATATCTTCTGCACCAATACACTCTAGTTTTACCTATGTTTAAATTTCCAGAAGTAAACATCTAATAAGTAGTTAACTAAGGCTTCTTCAATAGTTTTTCTTCTCACAGACCTATTTCAGCATTACCCATATATGCTGGTCATGACAGTGACTGACTGTACTACTGTCATAATCTCCCAGCAAGCAGTTGCTAACACGAACTGTAGACATAAAGTTAAAATCAGTCACTGTCACAATCTATCATCACAGTTGTCAACACAAACTGTTGACATAAAGTTAAAATCTGTCACCATCATGATCTACCATTACAGATGCTATCATGAACTGTTGAAATTAACTTACAATCAGTCACTGTCATAATCTGTACCATCAGTTACTGTATTAAAATATTGACATTAAGTTACAACCAATCACTGTCATGATCTATACCATCACAGTTGTTGTCATGAACCATTGACATTAACTTACAATCAATAACTGTCAAGATCTACCATCACAGTTGTTGTCATGAACTGTTGACATTAAGTTACAATCAATTGATCACTGTCATGATCTACCATCGTACTGTAGATACTATCATGAACTGTTGACATTGGCTTACAACCGATTACTGTCACTATCTAACATCATAGTTGCTGTCACAAACTGTTGTCATTAACTTAAAATCAATCACTGTCATCATCTACCATCACAGTTGCTGTCATGAACTGTTGACATTAACTTACAATCAATCACTGTCACTATCTACCATCATATGTACAGTTGCTGTCATTAACTGTTGAAATTAAGTTACAACCACTCACTGTCATGATCTACCACTATATATAATTGGACTTCTTAAACTGGCTTCATCATAAAATCACTAAACAAAACTGTTCTCAGGACTGCATTTTGAAAAGAGCATTTAGCTTGTAATCCTGCAGGTCACCTTAGATATCATTGAGCAGTTTGAAATTCGATAGGTTGGGTGGGGGGGGGGCTGGCTCTCTAATAATTTTCTGACTAATAACAAAGCAAATTTTGAATGGGAATTCAGATTTTATAAATTATGAAGTCAATATTATGCAGAGTTCATCAAACTTAATAACTGGCCATAAATTTGTTCATCTTTTCAAATTTTTTTATTTCAACTGCCCTCCAAATAATTTTTGCAGTTGTCACTGCATAAATATAAAGTTTCTACAAATCACATTTTTTGAAACAGTGTCATATTATAATAGTAGTTTAAGAAACAACTTTGTCACTGACTGAAAACCTAGAAACGATATTTTATAAAATAATACAATATATTTTTAAATCTATTGTAAATGTCAAGTTTACTTACAGATTTCTGCAAAAAATCAAGAGCTTTGTTTACATTCTGAATATTGTGCACCCTCAGCATTCCACGACCTGAATAAGAATTATTTCATTTTTTACATACATTATATATATCATGTATTTATTGTACTATTTTGTGTTAACGCAATAGCTCATTGGAATTAACTTGAATTTCTGTATCTACTAACAGACAATTAGACTATGAGGTGAGTTTTCTATGAGTCATTGGTCAACAAGATGTGAAACAATAAGTCGACTTTTAGATTGATCATAGAAAACAGAAAACAATGGCTGAGTTGTTTTAGTAGAAATCAAATTATAGTAACTTACCTCTGAATTCAAATCAGTAAAAACAAGTGTTGAAAGAATTCACCATTTAAAAAAAACTGTCAATTTTTAGGCCTAATAGCAAAGATTTCTTGCGAGAAGGGAGGGGGGGGGAGGGCGGAGGCTGGTGGGTTGAATGAGGAGATGGACCAAACAAGCCCCAAAGGTGCACGACTCTAGTGGGGTCTGGGAAATTTTGAAATTAAAGTTGGTTTTCTGAGACTGAAATGTAGGCAGCCAGAACCAATTAAAACATATTAAAACTTAATAAAAATATTAAAACTTAGAACCAAAAAGTCAATTTTTTTTGGCCAAGTAGTCTTTGTAATTGCAAAGAACAACATCTTTTTTTGAACAGAACTATATCATATGACTTGTGTGTTTAAATATAAAAAGCCTTGCACTTTTTTAAATTCTTCTTCAATTTGGTGCTCATACAGGATGTTGCTTTTTTAAATAGAACTTTGGTTAACAAAAAAACCAGACCAATCAATGTCAATGGGGGAGGGGGGGGGGGTGAGCACATCTATCTCACTCCCCCCCTTCCCCTCTCTATGGGCCTGGTTTCATTACTAATGCTATCACTCAATAGACAGTGAGTATATTAACCAACCGGATAGCAGCACTCATGATAACTAAATAATATTTTCTAAGTTGGTTTTTACTAGCTGACAATTGATAGCAGATTATCTGTTATGAAGAGTCTCTGGCTCAAAAGAATTTTCAGTGTACCTCCAAGTCCAATTTTCTCTCCAGAAATGATCTCTAACAGGCTTATCAACATACGGCCATCACTGAAGTCCTTGAATAAGTCATTGACATGAAGATTTTGCTGCAAGAAATTAAGTTGAACAAGTGACAAAATCAACAAATAAAATATTTTTTAAGGGTAAAAAGGGAAAAAAGTTTGCATATGTAAAGCTTCTTTATTTATTATTAAACTTCATCTTTTGTGACTGCCATGAACTAATATATGATGCTATTTTGGCATCCCGACTAAAGAAACTAATATTCACAACTGTTCTGCGGCATTTTGTAATAATGATTGTGGCTTTTTGTAATATTGTGTGTATTGTGTAATAAAATTTGCAGCATTTTGCAGTAAATCTAACCTTTGCATTCTGTAATAAGAGCTGCAGCATTTTGTAAAAGTTGTAAGTATACACAAATTGTAATAATGTCCGACACAAATTGTAATGATTTTTTTCAAATGATGTTAATGTGGTAACCGACACAGCAGAACTTGTTACAATTTGCATCAGACATATATTTCAATTTGCCTACACTTACAATTATTAAAAAATGCCACAGCCCTTATTACAGAATGTGTAGGTTAATTTATTACAAAATGCTGCAAATTTTATTACACAACACACACAGTATTACAAAGTGCATAACTTATTTCAAAATGCATCGATATTACAAAATGTCACAGAACAACAACTATTCTGAGCTGGAATTATACACTAAAAATGCTAATAATGAATTAATTTTTGTAAATGTCAGCAGGTTTGCATTTAATTCTAGGGTTGTGCATTTGTGCCTTTAAGCCAAACCACTGCATTGTGTTTTTATTGAGAAAGACACTTGACCAACTTGTCCCAGTCCTCTTAGCTGTATAAATGTCAGTACTAGCTTCTGCTGGGGGCTAACCTGTGATGGATTAGTATTCCATCCTGGGGGAGTAAAAGAGACTCATCTGCTAGCAGTACATTAGATACCAGCCTGCCCATCCGACCTTTCACTTTGAACATTAAACAACTTTAAAGTCTATGTTAACAAACAATATGTACCAACATTAATTCTGAAGTACAACAAATGATATTCTTTTTTATCACATATTGAACCTCCTATCTACAAATATCTCTCCTTAATACAAAGTGTAGGATCAATACTCTAAACCATGTACCTAAGCAAATCTTACACCACATTTGGCTGCCACCCCAGGTCAATACATCAACGTGGGCTGGTTGTAAGAAGTATTAAAAAGCTATCTGCTGGATATTGTGCCTTCTATTTTCAACAGAAAAACTATTATGATCAAAAGATAATTAATACAACAAACAGGCAAACAACCTTTGAGTTATTAGTGATGACAATTAGCTTAAATTACCCAGCAGATAGCTTATCCAGGCTCTGTACAACTGGGCCCAAAGCTCAAAATAGTTTTGTTTAAATGGACTAGGGTTGTCTGTGATGCAAAGCAATTTTAGTCAAGCATTTTTGCAGAGAAAAGATCAAAACAGCCATCAGAAAGCAACTAGTTGTGATGCTGTCTGCTATATCCTTCCTTTATTATATTATGTACTTCCGTTCTTCTGCATGGACCTTTGTGAATAATGTCACTGCACTAGAGACACATGATGCTATTAGTGCGAAGACCCAACCCAGGTTGAGCTGTTCATCAACCGTCCACATGAACCCAGGCAATGCAAACCTGTTTTCACTTGGAAAAAGGTTGGAGTTGAAAGGTTGTCAAAGTCCTACAGCCATCAAGGCCAGTCAACCCAGTCCCCAAAACAGGTTCCCAGAGATGTTGGTTTGGCCTGAGTCAGATAGTAGGTTCATGTTAACACTAGTACTTGTAACTATTCATTTAGGTTTGTATGAGCAAGGTGTATGAGGAGGGCTTGGGTTGGCCCCGGTTTGCAGCCAGCCCGGGTTTGTGTAAACAGGCCCTAATAAATGCAACCAGTTATAATTGTGCTTATCTAACCCGAAAGCAATTAGTTTTCAAAGTTTATAATTAAATACCAAAACACTTTGACCATACTAGAGGTCATCTTTAGTGGTTGAGTCCAAAGCTTCTGATTCAAGAATATTCATTGGCTTTCTATGACCATAATGAGTAAAATTATCAGTTAGAAACGTGCTCAGTGAAGTTGATACATAAGATTTCTTTGAGAAAATAATGACTAGTGGTCACTTTTATACATGTATTTATATACCCGGGTCTTCTTTTCAACAACCCTGTAAAGGCTCCATTATAGCAAACTGTTTCAGCAATTTCGTGCACATTGAAATATCACTTTCCTTTGAAAATTGCAAGAGATATTTTATTTTTGGTTGTTTTTATTCGAACCCTTGAAAATAACATTCTATTAATAAACCAACAATCGTTTATTTAAAACTCCAAGTGTCCGTACATACAATCAAGCTCACAATATCAAATTATTTAAAAGCGCATAACAAGTTATCTTTTACGCTTTTAAGTGTTTGAAATTTCGTAAATTAGCGGCAATACTCAATAATTTGACACATGTAAAACCATACTTTAAGCAATATAAAACATTTGAAGTGTCTTCACTGATCTCAAAGTCTGATCTCATCTCTCAATTCAATTTGAACAGAATTTACTCACCTTATTCAGGAAAGAATTCACCCATTTTGTGAAGGTTTTCTTTTGAGAGTTTATTCTCTCATTTTTCAACGCCTTAATGCGGTCCCGTTCAAAAGTAGGAGTTTGAGGTGGAAGGTAAGACATGGTTTCTTGCAACAAAATCTCACTCTGTCAAACTCATGTCAAACTTGGCTTTGTCGTGATCACAAAGTCAACTGGTCAAACGGTAACGTTTTTAGTGCCTTCGAGGTTAACGTCCCGCTGGTGCTCGGTGTAACCTTCATCATAAATTATCAATGAACAGTAATTAACAGAAGATAACCAAGGTTTAACACCGCAATAATTCGATACGTCTTTAATTTGCAAAAAGTGTAATCGTTTCGAAATGAAGCTGTAGTGACAAACGAAAACTCGTTGTTTACTCAAGCAGGCTTTGACCGGAACGAGGCAATCACAACTCCCGTTGCTAGACGCCGAAATTACTCTAGCATCTTTTTGACAGAGCAGCTCCCAGCTTAAGTCATAACACGTCAACGTACACACTTGCAAAGTTGAGACACAGTTCTATGTCCCCAGTAAACCAAAACTACCAAGACATACAAACAGAACGTAATCCAGTGGAATTCACGATCATAAGCGTCACCAGTCTTTTCTAAATTTATTCAGATTCGCGCGACTGAAGATTCAAATTTCAGCTTGTCCTTATATGGCATTCATTAGCCAAGCTCGTAAGAAAAACAAACTTTCTAACTAGTACTAGTTGCTTTATTATTCTTAAAAAACTGTATCCCGCTCCATGATCGAAAGCAATCGCAGAAACCAGTGATTTTTTTCTGATGAATACTGACAAAAAAATTGAAATTCTCTTGAAGTTGAATTTTAAAAAAATATATCTGACAACTCAAGCTTTCCGTAATTTTTGCTAATTTTTTGAAAAAAAGCGACTGTCCCTAAAAATCAAGAATCCGCGGCCAGCTTCAAAAATCAAAATTCTTGATACTTTGCCTGAATGACACTTTTGGGGGACTATTTTCGAAAATGTTATCGAATCTTTCTGGAAATCAGTAGTTTTCAAGAAATCGAGAAAAATCGAAAACACGCGTTTAACCTAATTAAATATGCAAAAATCAAGTTCTAAATTAAAGAAAGTTGGCGCTGTCATACCTCAACATGCGGACACAAAAATAAACGGGAAATGGTTTTTATTTTAGTTTATTTATTGAACAATTTGTACTTAGTATTTATTTGAGAATTGGAGACGATTTGATGGGTTTTCTTGCTTCTTTGAAAACCGGGGTATCCAGCCTTTCGTGACAAGACAAAAAACAGCTAAGTTCAGAGGGCAAAAAATAATCTTGGTATGTCCGATACAATGTTAATTCGAGCACTACAATGAAGTTTAGCCTTTATACTCTTATTTTATGAAATAAAATTTTTGGGCAATCCAGATTTGCGTTGACAAAAAACAAATCAACCTGACTCGATGACACAAAAAACTTGCATAATGTATGCAGTCGTGAACAGTACAACACCAAGTTATTACCGTTAGTTTAAGAATTAATTCATTTCGAGTTAAACAAAAACAAAAAACAAATTTCTATTAAGTTTTCATAACTATTCTGCTTTATTAAACTTTATAATAAAATTGTATTCACTCACAATTTTATTGAGTGTCGCTCTTAAGATAAGAGTCGTCTCGATGATTCTTTATCTAAAATCGTCTTTGCAAAGTTAACTTTAAAGAAGAAAAAAATATTTTTGTGGAACTTTCAAAGCAAAAAAAGTCAAACTCGTACGTTGTAGTAAAAAGACCGGAATTTTTCAGGCTAATGAGCAACTGCAATAAATGGATTTATTAGAAAGATAAGACTGGCTAAAGATTTCAAAACCTTACAGTCGTCATCCAGCAACAAAGAATGTTACAAAGTTGTAATTGTGGAGAGAGCACGTCAAATTTTATTTAACTACGTGACATTGTGAAACATACGTGAAACCGTCCTTACAAAACATAGAAAGTCAACACGTTGTAACGTGCTCGACTATATAGCAGCAACCACTGAAATCTATAGTAACCCAGTAATTAGACTTCCGCATCAAAACCATTAGGTCCTGGGCAGTGCTCCCTTCTTCAACTCCCAACCCTCCAACCCCCCCCCCCAGGTTAAAACGTACCTTCCTTTAAACGACAA
>JAOBRD020469209.1:0-17880 GCA_027575215.2 Hydrozoanthus sils | reverse complement strand
TGAACTACGGGTTGCATCACCGGCCCTAGACCATCGGACACTCCTGTAGTGGAATGAACTACGGGTTGCATCACCGGTCCTGGACCATCGGACACTCCAGAAGTGGAATGAGCTATGGGTTGCGTCACCGGCCCCGGACCATTTGACACTCTTGAAGTGAATGGAACGTCGGGCTGCATCACCGGTACTGGACCATTGGTCACTTCTGAAGTGGAATGAACTACGGGTTGCATCACCGGCCCTGGACCATTGGACACTCCTGAAGTGGAATGAACAACGAGTTGTATCACCGACACTGGACCATTGGACACTCTTGAAGTGAATGGAACGTCGGGCTGCATCACCGGTACTGGAGCATTGGACACTTCAGAAGTGGAACGAACTACGGGTTGTATCACTGACACTGGACCGTCAGACAGTCCTGAAGTGGAAAGAACTTTGGGCAGCATCACCAGCATAGGACAATTGGATACTCCTGAAGTGGATGGAACGTCAGGCTGCATCACCGATACTGGCCCATCGGATACTCCTGAAGTGGAATGAATTTCGGGTTGGATCACCGGCACTGGACCATTGGACACTCCTGAAGGGAATGGAACGTTGGGCTGCATCACCGGCACTGAACCATCGGCCACTCCTGAAGTGGAATGAACTGAGGGTTGCATTACCGACACTGGACCATCGGACACTCCTGAAGTGGATGGAACGTCAGGTTGCATCACTGGCACTGGTCCATCGGACACTCCTGAAGTGGATTGAATTTTGAGTTGCATCACTGGCACTGGACCATCGAACACTCCTGAAGTGGATAGAACTTTGGATTGGACATGGTACTCAAGCAGAAGATCACAGCTGCATTTCGGTTGCTCCATTGTTTTGACTGAGGTTGGTTGTATCCCTATATCTAACACTTTCACTTGTAGCTTACTGGGAAATACAACTCTCATTCCCACAAAATGCAATCCTTATGAAGAGTTCTGTTCTGCGGTCATAGTACGGTCTGTTCTGCACGCACTGACCAACCTCTCATGATGGTTTTATACACTCTTACTAACACTGGGTAACACTGTGTCTCCTTAGCAATTGTTTTGCTTGAAACTGGTAACACATCAGCCTGAGCTGCGTGGAACACCCCATCTGAATCAACATCTGTTTCACCAAGTCGTGAGAGCCCATCTGCTTTACAGTATTTCTTAGCGTTCTTTTACTTGATGTCATACTCAAAACTTGCAATAAACAATGCATAACGTTGGAGTCAAGGCAGGTACTCCCTTCTTTGGATAAACAACGGATGTGAGGGGCTGGGGGTCAGTATGAGCGTGGAACGCCGCCCATACAGGCAGACATGGAGCCTGAGCCGATGTGAGCTGGGTAACAGCAGTCGGAATTTTCGGATAGCTATTTGATGGCCTTCTGGGCTTAGAGTTGAGTGCATTGTTCTGTGGCAGTAATTCTGAAAGCTTAAAATGTGTGGCTTAGAGACATGGTATTTAATTAATAACACAATACACGCACAAACTGCATGACCGTGAGAAGGATCTGCTGCGCGAAACGTGAGAAATAGCTAGGAACACGTCTATTAATACATTTTCGCAGATGAAATTTAAAAATCATTTGCTGAGGGGGGGGGGGGCCGTTTAGTTAATTCATCGCATAAATAATGATATAATTTTACGTTCAGAATAAACAAAATCAGTTTGTCCGTTTTAAAAGGTTCAAGCCACGTTGTTACGACATTTGAACGTTAAACATAAACAGACCAACGGAGCTATAGAATTTGAGAATGAAAGAAACTTTTACCTGGAATAAGTACAAATCACGTAACAGTTGAGGCTCTGATAGTTTAGCAATAAAAAAAAAATAAAAATGAACCTCTACCGAAGATAAGAGTAAGCCCAGTGATTGTAATCACTATTGTTGATTGGGGCGAAGGATGTAGATTTTTGTCTCGCATGCTTTATTTGACACAGAACACACTGAAGCCAGCAGCTACTCCTCTTCGGCCGTTTAGCATTCTGTACTTACTTATATAAAGTGTTTGTACTGATTTAATCCGGAGATAGCGAAGATTAGTCCACTAGCTATTTCAAAGTACTTGCTGAATACATATCAAAAACAGCTAGATATTTACAAACAACGTTGCAGCGAGTCTAAATGAAATGATACACGAGCGATATTTAATACAATTTCACAAAGTAGCAAGATACGTAGCTTATTTGAAAAAGTTTCTTGTTGTAGTTGAATACTTAAGTAAAGAACAATCCTTGGATACAAAATATTCGTGTTTAGTTAAAGAATAAAGAAATAGGAAGAGGGAAAATCCTTTCTCAAACGCTATGCATGCATCGAGTTCTACAGTGGTAAAACTGATATCCATACATCCCCAACAACCGCTACAGTTGCTCAGTATATCTCTTGTTTTTCTATGAATGCTTGTTCTTCATAATCTTGCAAAGCGTCAAGAAGCGAATCTCGGGACATTAGTTTTGATAAAGATATTTGCATGGAATTCTTTTCAAAACTAAAATAGAGTAGGAAAGGTAAATTCTTGGAAAACACCAGAACAATGGATTTTTTGCTTTTTTAGTACAGAATTTGAGACACTACAAAATGGAATTACAGATTTCAAACTGTACATAAAGTCAAATCGATAGGTGAGATACATTATAGACTGTGGTCAAAAGAGGAAGATAGAACAGCTCGCGTGATTGTCGGCCATGTTTGCCAAAATGGCGTCGCCTAAGGTACATCTTGAGTGGCGCTTCGAGTTGTTCTTGCAGCGGCTTTGATCTTCTAGGGTCACGTAACTGTTCTTGAATGTTCATAGATCGCATTCGAAAGTCCGTGAATACTTTCGAACAGAGATATAGCTATCTATAGCCGAAATGGTTAATCACAGTCACAGAGCTCCATTTGTTTGTCTTTCTTGAAGGGTCCAAATTCAAAACATGGCAAGTTTGGAAACTCCCAAAATAAAACCGGAAATTTTGACCTAGGAAATAGAAAAAATATGTTCAATCAGGCAGTATATAAAGGAGGCTTTGGCTCTTTCTGCTCAAAAACTTGTTTCTTATCGCTTCACAGAGTATTTTTTGCTGGGGGGACGGAAGTCTTGTACTTATAGTCTAATTGAAAACAAGTTCAAGCAACATTTTTACATATAATCGGTGTAAAAACGAAGGGAAGGTGAATAAATGTGATATATATCAAAAACTAGGCTTTAAACGGAATGGGATACCTGTTTTAGCATTAACTGAATCAATTGGAAAAAGACGCTGTTTAGTGTACCAACCCTTTTGAAAATTCTTTATCATGGCACACGATGGAAAATTGTACGCTCACTGTAGTGCTTTTCTGGGTTGTCCGTTTTACTCGCAGATTCAACCAAAACATTGTTTGCTACTTAACGTAATACCAATAAAGCAAGTTTTGTTAATCCTTGTTATTTGTTCTTGCAACTCACCGTTTCAGTCATATGTTGCTAAAATTTCGAGCCACCATTTTGATTTCCCTTCCAATTCCGTAATCCAGAAGGCGCGAAAATTGTAACTCGCTGATTTGTTTTATACAATTTTCAGGTTTTTCATCGTTCGAACTTAGAAGTATTCGTTTAGAATATATTTTGTTTTTGTTAGACGGCTGTTGAACTCTATCATTCGATTCTGGAGCACCTATGATTTTGATGCAAGAGGTAGACGAGGACAAAAGTGCTATACTTGAAACTTTATACCTTCAGAACGTTTCCGTCGATCTTAAACTGCTTTCCTTGGGAACCAAGTTAGTCAGTCTTGCCAATTGGACATTTACTTTGTCAGTTCAAACGTAATATCGTAAAAAAATAGGGTAACCGTTGAAGTTTGGTGCTAATTCCTCGAAAGTACGTAAGCAATCGTTTGCACAATTGATGAACTGTAGCTGAAAACCAACACCGTCCATAAAAAGATTATTGGTTTTTCAAGCTGTTTGGATGTACCACTGGCCGCATTTATTCGTTAACAGTCTTTAATAGTAGAGTTCCAAAACACCACGTGTGATTATTTTACTCACTGTATATTGCCACACATTTTCAAGCCATTACAAGCGACTATAAGCAATAAGACGGACCTTGCAAAATGCAAACCTATCCATGTACTTCTTCTGTATGTTGTGTTCACAAAGTCTTGATAACTTCGCCTTGAAGGATTATCTTTAAACTAAAATAACGTTTTTGGTGTTGTTTTGATGGATTTGAAAGGAACCAGTTCCCTTACCAAAATAATTAAATGATTCCCAGCCATCTTATGAATTCAAGTGAAGCAGCGGATTTTGGAAGTCAGGGTGACTTGTTTAAAACACTGATGAACAGTTACTTGAAAGTTGTTTGGATGTCTCAAATATAAAACGCATCTTGTGACCAGTTTATGTTTAAAGAATAGATAAAGAGCTGTTTTCGTGTTCATGACAAACCATGCATAAACAAACGCTTTTCGTATGGCTTTTATCCCTTTCAGTTGCCCTGGACGAACATGGAAGATTCTATTTGAGTTTGCACGGTTGATTTGAAAACGTGTTCTGGCCATTAAATGGTTAGAGCGATAGAGGTAATTAAAGTACATACCGAATAAGGTTTAACATGTGGATACTTCTAGAAGACCCCACCTGCGCATAATCTTACGCAATCCTTTCGCATAATCTATACTGTTGCTCAAACATATACAACACTAAGTTCGTTATTTGCTTTGTTCCAGCCTGAGATGCCTCTTGGCCCAAGAGTCTTCGTTCTCCTCGCCCTGCCTACCGCCTTGGCTTTTGTTGTGACAGTTCTTTGGATGAAAAAGAAACGCATAGGAAGTGGTAGTTCCAAAACAAAGATCTTTGAGCAAGCTGACAATAACCAAGCAACTGACGAGGCAGAGTGTGCTTCGAAACCTACTGAAGACAAAAAGACAGAGACAACATCGATTTGTGTGGGTGCAATGGATAAAGAAGAAGAGGAGGAATGCGTGGGAGAGGCGGAAGAAGGTTCGGCAAGAGAGATAAAAGAATTTGAGGAAATCCCCCCCGATCGAACCGAGAGTCCAGGAAAAGATTCGGGTGTTGACATGAAACCTTCTTCGTTACTGGAGAGGAACGATTCGTCTGTTCTAGAGGAGACCACGAGTGAGGGATCAGTAGATAGCAGTACACTGCTTGCATTTACTGAAGCCAGAAGTAACGAGGGTTCACCTCCTTTGAATGGCAACGGAAAAAGTCGAAGCATTCGAAATGCAGAAAGAGATGTCTGGGAAATCGAGTTTCCACAGATTCTTTGCGGAAGGCTTATTGGCCGCAAAGGCAAGAACGTGCGAGTTCTCTCAGAAAATTCGGGTGCTAAAATCCGGCTTATTCCACAGTCGCCTGGAGAAGTTGCAACCAACAGAATGATCTCAATAACAGGAAATCCCCAGCAGATTGAAGCCGCCCTCGACGCAATCCACGAGAAATTCCCCTGTGTACCTTTGACAAGGTTGAACCCTCCAAAGACACAGAAAGACACCACACAAATAGCAATCGCTCATGCTAGTTCACAGTTTGTTCAAGCCATGCTGCCAGCTATGGAGACTTTTAACGTTATTGTAACTAGCGTCTTAAACGCTGGACACTTTTTTGTACAGATTCACACCGACGACTTCTCTCAAGCACAGTTACAAGAACTGCACCAGAAAATGTTACATTACTATAGTCAGGGTAACTCGACATATATTCCACCTCTACCGCAGCCAATAGTGGCTGGCTGTTACTGTGCAGCTCCTGCATATTCGTACGATGGATGGTATCGTGCTCAGGTTATTCAGCCAACGGGCAATCAAGATGAGGTTCAAATCTTATATCTGGATTATGGAGGCTATGCCCACATATCCGCGTCCTCGCTTCGACAGTTGAGGTAGGGAAATGCTTCGCTTATTTACTGTCACGTATCAATAAAGTTTAAAGTCGATCTTATGAGGTTTTGTTTTGTTTCTTTCTGCCATTTATCAATACGTTAATCTGTGTCTAACAAATTGTCGCATTTCTTCATATTTTTCGCTTGCTTTCACTTTTTTAATATTGTATCTGTTCATGGTGCTAGCGACGAAAAAACTAGTATGTTTTCATTCACTAGCCTCTGCCCATGGTTGTCATAAACGTTAAGTTTTCGAAGGGTTTGTTGCAACTATGCAAGGAAACTGATGACTTTCCTTGAACTGAAAAGAAACGATTTTTGTTTTTAATGCTGTTGGTTTTTTTTGGATGTGGTCTAAATCGTCTGGTTTTCTTTCAACCGCTTGCTCAAACAAAAGCTTGTTCAGCTTAAAATCGGCTGACAAAACATGACAACGCTGCCTAGATCGTAGTTTAGCTTCATGTTGATTAATTAAAGTGAATCATTTATTGGCTCTAGATATTGGGAATCCGTTTGCGAAAAGAACTTGGAATTGTAAGAAGCAACCATTGCACTGAGGTTATGTGCTTAAACTTCATCGCGTTTACCGAAGGAAACCTCAGCTTTTTAAATAACTCGATAATACGGTTGGTGAAACATGCGAACTTATTGCACACTTTGTGAGCTTAAACTAAAACATAACGGGAAGAAATAAGACAAAAATAACTTTTGAGTGATAGTCAAAACTCATTTAGGGCCTAAAATAAACTGTTTTGATCGTAGCGAGTCAAATTTAAAATTGGATGAAAATCGTTTGGGGCCTAAAATTAACTGTTTTGATCGCAGGAAGTCTTTCTTAAAACTGGACGAATTGTTCTTTTACACTCTTTGCATTGTCTCAAGTCGGCTAAAGTACTGGCTCCTATCAAACATTGACTGGCAAGATAATGTTAACTACGAGCACAATACGAAAGTATATACACTTAGAGACGACACTGATAAATCGGGTACGGCAACTGGGTTATAATCTAGATTTTTCTCCTACGGCTATTTAGTTACCTCAATTTTGCCCTTATTTAGACATTGCTTGCTCTTTATTTTATATTTAAGAATTGAATCAGTTTTGTACTAAAGCTGTAATGGAAAGAAAGCTAACATTTACATCATATTACTTTGCCGAACTGGTCTTAAAAGACGGGCTTCTCAAACGACAACTGAGATGTTTTCATTCAGAAAGTAAAGTTTGCACAAGGCAATGTGATTGGCCAGCGGTAAAACAGTCGGAACATGAACAGTCGAAAAGAACCATGGCTGCCTCTAGTTGACTTTGCAAACACTGCCAGATATTTGACTTTGCTTGAAAATTACTTTTTTCTACCGCTTATTTCTCAACACAAACTAATATTTTAAAGATTTTATCTCAAAGTTCAGATACGCAGTGTTTTTTTTGCATTTCGAACAACCGCCGGAAGTTGTTCTTCCGTATTGACTGAATTTGTAATTTAAATTGTTTGTTTTGACGCTACATTCAATTTTCGTTGCTATATAAAGAACAGAGGTTTTAACTCAGAAAAATGATCCTAAAGCGAGAAAAGAATTCTCGTGTTCCTACAATTGCAGTTGGACAAGTGCCAAGTGACAATGGTTGCATATTTTTACAAGAAAAACATTAGTTCATAATGAACACGGAAGTATTATTGAAACATTTACTATGTACTTTATTATGGAGACAATTAGCCATAATTGTAGCCCTGCTAGTTGTAATAAATTTGAGTTAAACTACAAAGCTAGGAGGCTAGAAGAATTTGCATGGTTGAATCATAGTTAAAAAATAATGAATTAAGATCAATTCAATGAATAATGAGACAAAAATTTATATTAGAAAAGTACTGATAAAGTTGTAAGAAAACAAACAGGTTAAATAAACTAATATGGAATAATAATTGATGAATATAAAACAACTTTCGTGACACATGAATTAATAATGATTCGCATAGTTGCTTTTAAATTTGAATTTTGTTGAGGCTCATTGGATCTCCAAACTTTGTCATCAATAATTTAACATTGAGTTTTCCTTATTTAGATTTTTTCATAAAGTAAAGAATAATTTAACTTAGGCGATTTCAACGTAAGTTTGTTAACGAAGAACGCCTCCATGATATATTTTATTATGTGATAATAAGTTGGTCAATAACATGAATAATATACTTTATTTATGTGACCATTAGTTGTCCGTTAAATAGCAGTAAAAAACACATATTAAAGAACCTGAACTTTTTCGACGTTTCTGTCATAATTTGTGTTTATTGAAAGTTTATACTGTCTTAATTATTAACTGGTTGTCACTGTGTTAAGGTCGATCTTGCTAGTACGTTATACTGGTTTCTGTATTATGTAGGCATATGGTTATTTTATCAACGTGACATCGGTTTATGTAAATCCAGACGCCACTTTTATCTTTTATGCCCTTTCTGGCTATCTAAGTCTGGCTATCTAAGCACTAAGAAAACAAACCTAAATAGTTTATACAATTTTTTTCGCATATTCGAGATTTGTGTTTGTTTATGAAAATATTACGTGCGAGTAAAGATGCTTTCTTCTTTACTTCCTGGGAAAAAAAAATGTTTATAGTGTTAGGCGGAAACATGGTTCTTACGAAATGGAATCTAGATTCGAAATCTTGAACTAACTTTTAAATTTTCTTAGGTTATTAAACGCAGGTGATTCGGTGTTCTTAGTTTTCAGTTAGCAATTTTAGTTGTTTCTACTTAATTTTTTAAGGTTTTTGAATGATGAATGCCAAAACTCTCTATCGGAGGACACGAAGGAAACAGAGGTTATTACATGGCTGATTGGGATACGAATTTTATCTTTGAAGGTTGAAAGTATATCTCAGGAGTGAGCAAGGCGAACGAATAAGAGATACTTTCAGCACGACAAGATGAAATTCGTATCCCCAGCGGCCAGAGTTCTGTTTGTTTTACAGATACTGAGTGATGCGGCCGCGCGCCTGAGTGAGTTCTCTTATAATTGGCTAATTATGTTAGTAACCATGGCGACACCAATATCCTCACACATGAAGGATAAAAATAATATCTTCACAGCGCGCGATGAAGATATGACTTTTTAGTAAAAGGAAAAATCCTGGTTTTTCATCAGTATCTGGGCAATAAAAGTTTATCCGTACCTGAAGTGGTTGATGGACTGAGTTGATTGTTATCCTATGAAGTCCTCCACTGCAAGTTTGCTTACAAAGACGGGTGCTCGAATTAGCTAGAACAAACAGAGTTTCTTGTCAGTTGTTGGATGCTCGAATTAGCTAGAATAAACAGAGTTGTCTTGTCGACCACGCAAAAGCTAGAACAAACAGAGTTGTCTTGTCAACCACGCAAAGCCTTGACTGGTCCTCCCTTTAAGCAAATATTTTGAGCCATGACACAAGGTTATTTAGTATTGATATGTATTATGATGAAAAGATTGAAAGTCTACCAGTTGATTGGACAAGTGAGGAACATATCAAACGTCGATAATTTTTTGCAGAGTTTTGGAAACAAGACTTATAAATAGACACAGTTTTCAAGGGCAAACAATTTTATGACTTGCTTTATAAGCATTTACACAACTGGAATGTTCTTGCTCGGTGAACAAGAAAAAGTTGGCCTGTCAGATTTTTTGAAAATTTTCATTGCTTAACACCTTGTTGATGTGACTCAGTTCAAATTTTTGTGATATTTTTGTTTCAAACTATAGAGTCATCGCCAACACTGATTTGAAACGTTCGAGAGAATTTTTTCTTTTGAGTTGTTAAACTGCCCCCTTTTCCTAAAGGAAATGATACAAACTAAGATTATCGGCAGATCTCAATATTTTTAAACAGACCTTTTGTCTCAAAGATATTCAATCCGGGACCGGTTAATAATAATTGACATTTTGTTGATGTTTCTGAAGTATTCTGTTGATGTTTCTGAAGTATTATTCTGAAGTATTATTCCGAGCTTTTCTTTGGTTGTTGCAATGACAACTCGTCAACATGCAAATATATTGCTTGCAGGTTTTTTCCGTATTAGATATATGTTATTTCTCGCCAAAGCCGCACAGTCAAAAGAGGGGCGCCGATTCTACTGGCTATGATAAGGTAACAGATTTCATAGCGCTTTGAAACTACGCCACTTCCGCCACGTTTTTTGCCTCTTTGTTTATATGATTGGCTAATTCGCACTCTATACAATGCGTGTTAGATATCTAAATGGCCCGTTCAAACTGTCACCAGAATGTAAACAGATTAGATTGAAAAGTTCAATTCGTGACATACATCATAGAACTTGACGCAGTTTTAAGAGCTTCAATATATGGCTTTGTCGGAAGAAGAATCCAAAGTGAAAGAACCCCCATTAAAGAGGAAAACCCTTTGGGTTTGCTAACTGTTCACTAATGATGTCTTGAATGGTTTCTTTATATACTAGACTACAAATGAGCCCTACTAACATGGCCGTCTAACCATGCATATTTTTGCAAGACAAACCTGCTCTGGAGAAATTGAAAACACTTGCATTATAGAAGAGAGAGCTTAGTGTGTTCTACGAGTAAAATGAATCATTGATTAAACTATTAAGATTAAAACCGGATAATTTAACGGGAAGGTTTTTTGTTCTTAGTTTTAGTTCCAAAACTGACGTGGAGAATACCGTATATTAAAATGAGCTGAGAAAATTCTCGGCCATTGTCGAAAAAATTTGGATCAAAAACAAAGAAATTTCTGGTAGAGAATTGTTTTCATTCTAACATTATGTAACAAGGATAAATGTTTCGTCAAACAGAAGAAGAATGAGAATTTTGTTGAGTGGTCACAAACTAGTTGCCGTCTTTACCGCAGCGGCACCAGTTCAAGCTGTGAATGCTATTTTTTTTTAAAAAATAGACTTAAAAACTTAACCAAAAATCTGAAGGCTCTGTTTTGCAAAAAGTTAAGCAGAATGTTTAAGATCTCATGCGTGGCCTTGAAGATGAGCTGTACCGTGAGTTGAGCTGTTATATGAACAAACTGAATGGTAACAGATGTGTTAAAGGTGTCGTGCTGTCACGACAGGCTCATAAAAACACCTGAATCTGTTGACGCTTTAGGCAAGAAGAATTTGCTGGGTTTAAGTTAAAATTGTGAAATTTTAATCCGTTCGTCCAAATTATGAAATGTGAAATAAAGTTGTGGTCGATACTTGTGCATGATAAAAAGATAAGATTTTTGAAGGATTGTAATTTAGCAATTACTGCATATTTTCGTTTCAGGTGTGTTCTTTAGGGTTTTCCTTTTTTGCATTATGTGCAATGTCTGGTTATGCATGGATTTCTTCTGCTTAATTCAAGACGGCGTTGGCAATCAGGCACTTCCGAACTAAGCTTGTGTTCTCTCCAGGAGCTGTTTAAATGATATACCATGAAGCTTTCATACAAACCAATAGAGTGGCCGAACGCTTAGAGTGTTCGACTCGTAATCCTAGGTTCGCGTGTAATCGACCCCCTCCCCCCGGTCAGACCACTGTGTTGTGTCCTTGAGCAAGACATCTTACCCGACTTGTTCCAGGCGACTCAGCTGTATAAATGAATACCAGCTTCTGTTGGGGGCTAACCTGCGATGGATTAGGTCCCTGTCCAGAGAAAGTTAAGACTCTCATCCGCTTAAAACTACGGGAACTTAAGATTCGCGCCAACCTCTTGGGCCGTTTAAGCTCGAGAAAGGATTTTGCTCTAGATTTATCTCCACTTTAACATTTGATACCCTCAAGAAGGGATAGATGGGGTATTTGCAATGAGAAGCCCGTCAAGAAGGAATGAATGGAAAGAAGAGATTCATCGGGGCTGTGTCAAGATAGGCTCTTGAAAAGGGGTAGATGGGGGCGGTATCAAGGAAGGCATCTCATCAAGGGGTGGATGAGGGCTCTATATAGCAAGGGAGGCGAATGAAGAAGGGATAGAGGGGGACTGTAGCAAGGGAAACATATCAAGAAGGGGTAGATGGGGGCTATAGCAAGGAAGGCATATTAAGAAGGGATAGATGGAGGCTGTATCAAGAGAAACATTAAGAAGGGGTAGATGGGGGCTGTAGCAAGGAGGCATATTAAAAAGTGGTAGATGGGAGCTGTATCAAGGGAGGCATCTCATGAAGAGATAGATGTGTCTGTATCAAGGGAAACACATTAAGAAGAGATAGATGGGGGCTGTAGCAAGGAAGGCATCTCATGAAGAGGTAGATGGGTCTGTATCAAGGGAAACATATTAAGAAAGGGTAGATGGGGGATGTAGTAAGGAAAGCACCTCAAGAAGAGGTAGACGGGGGCTGTAACAAAGAAGGCATCGTATCAAGGGGTAATCTGGTGGCGGTGCCAAGGGAGGCACCTCAAGAAGGGGTAGATGGGGGCTGTAACAAGGAAGGCATCTTATCAAGGGGAAATTTGATGGCGGTACTAAAGAAAGCACCTCAAGAAGGGAAAGATGGGGGCTGTAACAAGGAAGGCACCTCGTCAAGGGGTAATTGGATGGCGGTACTGTATCAAGGGAGGCATTTCATCAAGGGAAAATTTGATGGCGGTATCAAGGGAAGCACCTCAAGAAGGAGTAGATGGGGGCTGTATCAAGGGAGGCATCTCATCAAGGGAAAATTTGATGGTGGTATCAAGTGAACACCTCCAGAAACGGTAGATGGGGGCTGTAGCATGTGAAGCACCTCAAGAAGCGGTAGATGGGGGCTGTATCAAGGGAGGCACTTCAAGAAGGGATAGATTGGGGTTATGCCAAGGGAAGCACCACAAGAAGGGGAATGCGGGGGCTGTATATAGAGTTAACTTTTGCTTTTATTCGCTCACGCGGGCCATGAACGTGGGTAGTTTGAGTGTTTTACAGGTTTGCTGTATCTCACATTTCTTGCTCATATCACCCCACACTCTAGGGCGGACTTTCTTTCACTACCCTTTCAAGCAGTAGAGTGCTACTTGTCGAACGTAATACCCGTGCAAGGTAAGTGTACCTTTCTTGTTGCCAACCTCTTTTATCCTCATTCTCTTTCGATTCTTGTTTTCTTTTCCAGTTCTCAATACTTCTATTATCATTATCACTATCAATTTTGTTGTCATCATCATTATTGTTGTAAGTCGTTATTTATCATTATTATTATTATTATTACGTTGTAATTACTTTTCTTATTTTATTGATTAATCAGTAAATTGAGAAGCGTCGTTAGCAATAAAAGGCTTTATTCTCTTTCTCAACCTTAACCTATCACCATTCGTATCATTTCTCTATCCTCTTTATCATATGTTTGCTTATGAAATAAAGCTTTCGAAGACTAAAGTTTTTATAGGGAAACGTCTATGCATGTTTCTTTTATGTGTTTTATCTTTTTGTCAAAGGTAATAACTCACCGTTCTGTCCCCCCGACCCACCCCCCAGGGGATACCTTTTCTGCCTTCGCAGGTGCTTTGTTTGAGGATCTGGCAATGAACTCCGTGTTATCTGCTCGAGTGGTGGGTGAGAGAAATTCGCGGCCATGTTTAGAAATATACATCGTAAAAGAGAATCAGGTAATGTCACTTCGTTCTTTAAAAGTAACGTACATTTTGTTGTAGTTGTTATAAGTCGTTACTTTTTTATTATTCTCGCCTGCTTTCGCTTTTAATTTTGCCCTCGATCCTGTTTTTGTTCTTGTTCTTCGCCTTGTCCTCGATCTTGCTCTCGTGTTAACTCTTATTCCTGCTTTTTCTTAGTTTTATTTTCTTTTTTCTTTTGCTCTCGTTCTTGCTCTCGCTTTGCTCTTGCTTTTTCTTTTCCTCGCTTTCGCTTCTGCTCTTGCCCTTGTCCTCGCTTTTGCTCTTGCTCTCATTTTCGCTCTGTATGTTCTTTTTTCGCCCTCGCTCTTGCTTGGTTTGCAGTTTTCTATGTTGTTAAAGTTCTTGTCTTTTTTTCTTGTAGACAATTTTGATGAACCGTGAATTAGTCAACCGAGGGCTCGCACGATGGTCAGAGAACTAGAAAACCTGATGTGAGATAGATAATTGACGAAACCGCTGCCTTCGTGCAGCTTTAAATGCAGTGCTTCCAGTGCCTGGAGCGCCTATGGTGAACCCTAGTGTCAAGTTTAACAGCGCCATTACCCAGATAAGAAGTGCTTCGGACAACTCTGCGCGTGTAATGACCAAGGAATGGATTATTACCGGTATATGAAGGACTTGTTTGAAAAACCAACATGAGGGCAATTTGTTTAAAAAGCTGTCAAGACGGTTTGAACGTGTTTAAACACTTTTTTGCACATCTTTAGCGGTTAGTTCTTCCTTTGTGCGATTTCGAACCAAGAGTGACGTAGTTGTAGATAGTTTATTATTTATGGAGCATGACACTAAATTATTTTAGAGTTTAAAAAAGGCTGACAATTGGAAGATATAAGGAGAGGTCTTTGTTTCTGATTTTTATTACAAATGCCAGTCTTCCTCATATTGATTAAAGGGACACTCAAGTATACAGCATTCTTGTTATGATATAGAACATTTGTTAACTTTATGTCCATATTAGCAACTCAAAATTAATTGATAATTACGCCAAACAATTTATTTTGATCGTTTCCACGGTTTGAAATTCCCGGGCGCCGCCATTTTGAAATGTGACATGTTATGGTTACAGTGGCAGTCTCCACTCCCAACTAATACAATAAGCCAGTTCGACATTTCTGAAACACAAGCGCGAGTCGGGATAAAATGTAAAATTCATGAAACTTAAACAAAGGAGTGCAATGAAGCGGGATGGGAATTCATTATTATTCCTTTCTTAAGTTTGATGAACATTTCATTTTATCCCGACGCGCGCTTGTGTTTCGGAAATTCCGAACTGGCTTATTGCAGTGAACGAGAGGGGGTCTGGCACTGCAACTGTAACACGTCACATTTCAAAATGGCGGCGCCCGAGATATTCAAACCGTGGAAATGATTAAAATAAATTGCTTGGCGTTAATAATGCACGTGTAATTATCAATTTTGAGTCATAGATTTAACAAAAGTTAAAGGACCCCTTAAAACAGAGACCCGCGCTATAAAAAAGGCCTTTGCCAGGCGATTGTCACTCAACCTCCGGAGAGCCATTGCGTGAAACAGTGAACTATATTCGTGTGTAAAATTTCTTCATATGACATATGAATAAAATAACTTATTACTTCAGAATCATATATTTTTGTTGATTTCTGTTTGAAACAGAAGGGAGTTATGATGAAACTATACACATGATATACAGTAGTGGTAAAAAGAAACACCAGCGAACTACCAAATATGCGTTTTGCTAATGAGCGAAAATTGATACGGGAGGTGTGAAATCTCGCCAAAAAAGCTAAAAAATTCCAACGAAATTTCTAATGAAAAGAAAGAACGAAACGAACTTTGTTTGTGTTTCTTTTTACTACGACGGTATATATGAAATTTTTTAGGAATATTTGGTTTCTAGCGATTATCAATATCTTTGTTTTTATCGCTCAGAGAGAAGTTGAGCCGCCCCTTGGTTCAAACTTTTGAATTTTAAAAGAAGTGATATGTGGGAGAACCTAACAATTTTATAGCGCGGTTTCTTGTTTAAAACATTGATTGAGAATGAGTTGGGTGGCTATTTGAAACCAAAGGGTAATGATTAAGGTTTGATGGCAAGGTTGATTTGAACTAGTTGCGAAGGTGGACGATAAGACTGGTGAGAGGGAATTCACGAAACTGACACGAAAGTTAGATTTGAAATAAGATTTTAAGTTAGCGCTTTGATTTCATTCAATTTCTAGACATGTCTAAACCTGTTTGCGCTATTCATAGCACAAATACGTTTCCCAAAAATTTGGTTTTATCTATTTCAAAATTATATCATTTAGTGAGTTTTATTTATTGAAAGATTAACTTTTCTTACCAATAGTTTTGATGGTGTTGTATATTGTACGATATTGTATATGAAATTGTTATTCATAAAATGTATTATTACCCATCCAATTTTAAATAGCTCTATTTAATCTTACATTAGCTGTGACAAATTCAAAAGTGACTTCGCAACAGCAAAAAAGGTAGCATCTGCATATCTACTACGAAAAGTAGAATATCATCAATGAAACAGTTTTCGACCGTTGTCGTAACGAATGTTAAATATTAGTGAGAGTTTTGTATTTCACTCTTTTTTACAAGAACCTTTTTATAAGAAAGTCAGGCTGAAAATGGGCCAAAGTTTAAGAACGTGTTAAGAACACACCCAAGGCTGAGGAAAGGCGGCGAGATATTTGTTTTTGTTACGTCACGGCACAAAATCAGTCATGGATTCATTCAATTGATTTCTGTATTAACTTTGTTATTCCGGAACTTTTGCGCTTGAGAAAACGCAAATGAGTGCAGGCTTATTTGTATAAATGAGAAGCAGTACAATTTCTGAGCCTCGTTGCTCTTATAAAGGTTTTCTTTAATACAAAAAAGCGATGTACACTAAACACGTATTACTAAGATTATACAAAGATTATTTTAAGAACATTTGATGCTAAACTTCCCAAAATATTTGAGAACATTCATCCTCAGCTCAAGGATAAGTCGTTCTTTCAAAAAAAGAGTGTAGTTTATTTGTAATCTTTTATATTAATTCTAGTACTGAGAACTTTGGCTTCTGTCACAATGATAAGGAGCTAAACATTTCTCGATTAACCGTAGTTTTAGCAGTTTATAAACTGACCGCACTTGTTTCACTAGTTTTTTTTTTTTGCTGTTCAATTTATAGAAGTAAAAAGTGCCTTTAAAGCTATATTGCATGACTTAAAGTCAATTATATTTCGAAATAAAGCCAAAACAAAACGTTAGGCACGCGTTCGGTTTTGGTGCGAACGTTTCCCGCCATTCGACGGAGACAAAAGCACGCAAAAGAGTGCCGGATTATGGTGTCGTCGTTCGTCAGTTCCCTTCGTCCGAGCGCACGCAGTGTATTGTTTTGTGTTTGTTTCTCTTATTTTTGTACTCAAATAGAATTCAACTACTTTTAACATTGCAGATGTGGACCTTTTTTGTACAAAACGATTTAAAACCTCCGTTGCAAGTCTGATCTAACAATCTAAAACCTTACTGTTGTACATGTCACAAAATCAAAGCGTCTAGAGTTTGCGCAAACAGTCTATTTTTAAATGAATGATTTGTTTGGCAAACGAAAAATACAATTTTTTGCATGGCCTAGGCAGGTAAAATAGATAGAATATACGTTAAATATTTGACAGGACGCACTTCTTGCCTTACGTTGTAACGTAGCCGTGTGTCTACATAGATAAACACAGATTAGTCATTGGAATGACTTGCAAAAACTTGTATTCAATATCTGATAGGAGACTTTCATTTTTGGATCAGTAGCTTACGGTTGAGTTAATTTAACTCAGACATGGAGAAGCTAATGAACATGTATTGGAACATCTAAATAATATTTGATTATAGTTTACCAAATTAAAAGAGAATGTTATTAATCATTATAATTTAATTGAAATAAAGGTGTTTAAAGCGAAACTATAAACTGCGGGTGATTGTAATTGGTGTTTTAAAATAAACGAAAGTCAAACTGAACTACGGAGAAATAATTTGAAAGGTAAAACTTCGAGCAGGAAATTCTAAACATACTGATTAATAAAATCATCGTTAAATTTGATTTTACAATCATTCCAAGTGTGTATATTCCAATGTTTTGCCACAGGTCTTACAAGTATTGCAAGGCTTCCGGGGGGATATATTAAAAATAAAAGTCCTTTTATTTCTTTCTAAAATGTTTTCATAACGATTCGCAGTTTTTATTTTCCAAGTTTTTTGTTAGGGCCACAGGATTCGGTGCTGCTTGTAAGAACTGTTGCCTGCCAAAACAGTGGGAAATACACACTGCGCATGATTTTGAAAGTCTAACTAAAGATAATAATCTCTTCCCAGAGCCCGCGTTCCTTATGGTCAGCGCCAAGAAACTTTTCTTGGTGCAGACCATAAGGA
>JAOBRD020469102.1:0-17882 GCA_027575215.2 Hydrozoanthus sils | reverse complement strand
TAAGTCAGAGCGTTTAATAGTTGCAATTTAACATCTTAACCGTTAAATTGGCCGTTCGACCAGCCGTTAAGCAACCCGTTAAAGTTTTCAGAAAAAGTTGTTAAGAAAATCAAGGCAATCTGTTAAAAGAATTTTGCAAGCCGTTAAATTTTTTTACCTACCCGTTAAAAGCGTTAAGGAAAGCATTTAAACAGTTTGAAAAACCGTTCACAGCCCGTTAAATTTTGGCCATTAAGCGGAAAGTCGTTTTTGTCCATTTTCCCGTGTGACGCCACAATTTCAAATTTTCTATGTTACCACTGTACTACATTTACACACAAATAAAAAGGGACTGAGTTTTTGTAATAGATGCAAAGGAGGAGAACTGCTCATACTTGCATTCTTTCCTTTTGCAAACCTTTCTGTTATGTTAGAGCCAGTTTTACTTGATAGATTTGTCAGAAAAATGTATCCACAAGCTGGAGGGGGGTTCACTTCTAAAGACACATACAAATACAGAAGAGCTTGTTCTATTTTTAGAATTGTTCTTTCCTTATACAAACTTTTCTACTCCAACAGGACCAGTTTGACTGTATAGATTTGTCTGATAACGACATCCGCAAGCTGGAAGGGTTTCCACTATTGAAGAGACTTAACACATTGTTGTTGAACAACAACAGAATATGGTATGTAGGTCTTGAAATATTTAAAGGATACAAAAAATCTCCTAGACAAAAAAAACTTAACTAAAACAATACTATTTTATTATTTTCTCATGATTTCGGTCATAACTAAATTAATGCAATGTTTTATCCGCTGCTGCTGGTCTTCATCAGGCAATGGTGATGACTGGGTGGCAGCTTGTCTTTATACTTGTTGGCAGATTATGTGTTACAAGAGCAGTGCAAGCATTTGACAAGCTCAGACTACATTTGATAACTGTTCCAGTGCTCACATTTATAAAGATGAAACCCCTTAGTGTTTTGTGAACAACTTAATTACCTTGATTTAATAAAAATCTCCAATAAGATTGGTTGTAATAGAACTAGATTTTATTGAAGGTTTTTTGACATTTGATGTCCTGGGAAATAAAGTTATCTACTGCTTTTGGCTCATGTACCAACAACCCCTTTGCTAATAGTATAATTATATCCATTAGATTGTTAACATGAACTGACAGTTTGTTTCCCTTTCAAATGAAGTAAGAATAATATAAACTTTATGTTCTTGCTTTATTTGACTGAGAAACAAACAGTATGTATGTGTTTTATCACATTAAGCTCTGTTTAGAAATTGCAAAACATTTACATCAGAGAGTTTGTACTATTTTAAGAAGTTAATAAACTGTTAATTTTTGAGAGGGTGTAAGGTTATGGTCAATTAATAATATGAAGACAAATCAATTCTCTGAACAGAAGGATCATCATTGAGAGTGTGGGACCTTGGTACCAATGCTAGTCTACTTTGTGGCACTTGGCTACTTCAGTGGTGACATATTTTTAAATCAGCACCAAAATATGCAATGTTCAACTATTGTATGTAATGTAGAGCTATTTAGCTTTATAGTAGCTTGAAAGTTTTTAGGAGCGTGCTCTTTGACCATCCTAGGAGTCTTACGTATCCTGCACTATGCATTGGTAACCACAAACTCCAGTGTCCTCCTACCTAGAATATTATTAAAACCACTGTTAGAAAAAGGTTCAATTGAGAACTGGCAGTACAATAGAAACTCTTTCAAATTAATTATACTGGGAAGCAATAGAAGCTTGGCTGTGGAAGATTTTTTCTAGCACACAAATTACAACTTTAGGAAAAATAAACTACTTGTGCTAACAAAGAAATTATAATTAAGTTATCATTTGTTTGAGTGAAATCAGTATTGAATTTTTAAATTTTAGTTTTAAAGGAAGGTTTCTTAGTAAAGAAAAATAAACATGGTATAATCATTTAGAATATACAAATTTGATACAAAACAATGTTTAGGGCTGTTAACTTTTGAATAAGTTTATTTCAAAGAGCCAAATTATAATTTCTTTTTTTATTTAAAGTAGTTTGGTATTGATTCTATTTAGTTCAAGATTTTATAACTTAGAAACAAGATATAATAGTTATGTACTGCTCATATCCAAAATCTAACATGTTTTAATATATTCGTGGATTCTCAAATAGTATGCAGGAATGTTGTTGCCAAGGTAAGGTTGTTTCTCAACCACTGTTTCCGTGGAAACAGTGCAGCTGGCGTCACCCAAGACTGATACTGCTTAACTACAATAATGAGTGGTTCATTGTTTGTAACTTTTGCATGACTGTGTACATATTTATAGGTAACTGGGCTTTTTTTATTGAAAGAATTTTTACAAGAAGATTTTAGCCTTGCTTACTATTATTCAGTTTTGTTAAAACATCAAAATAGATACAAAGTTTTCTCTCTTTTCTCTTTACTTCTTTATGATTTCGAATAAACTACAGGAAAAGTGTTATACAGCATACAGACATGCCTATTATGAAACTGATTAACCCTTTCAGCCCCAGACAGTTTTACCAACACATAACAACTTATACAACTTAAAGGACAAATTAGGTAATGGGAAAATGAGTATCTGCTGGGACATCGACTATTGCAAGTTTGCCACCAGTGATGGTTACCCATTCTAGTTTTAAGAAATTATTAAGTGAGAAGCAGTTATAAATATTTTTTCATTGATTCACTTTAAGAGTTATACTGTACATTAACTTAGTTATGAAACCTGTTATTTTTTACTGTCTTCAGTCGAATAGCAGAGGGACTACAGGAGTCTTTGCCCAAACTTGAAACAATTGTTCTTACAAACAACAGTATGCAGGAATTGGTAGGTAACATTTTAAGGTTTTTTATTCAGCATTTGATGTGTTCTGTCCATGTTTTCATGTACTGTAGGAGACCTCTGATGCTTAATAAATCCCGTGTTGTGTTTTGTAATGAGAAATTGAAATTGAACAGACAGGGTAAGCTACTGAAAATGAAAAGCAATTACTGATAATTTGAAAAGCACAAATTCTAGTTGTGAAAAATTATCAGCATATATTCTTATATATTTGTTTTATGGCACTTGTTAGTCACCCATTAACCCAAAACGTCAGTCTGTTAAAAACTTCCTACATCTATGATTTGAAACAATCAATTTTTAAATTTCTTGCTAAGTTGCTTTTGACAATCAGTTACCAGTCTGCTGAATGATGCTCAATTTTTTGTACTTCAATTTATGATTACTTGGGCAGGTTTCAGCTCCATTTTTTTCATTACTGTTGGTTTAACAAGTCTTTTGCTCATTTTGTTCAGAGAGAAATAGACCCACTTCAGACAGTGAAAACGCTCAAGTCCTTGAGGTAAGATCTATGCAAGTATATTGTCTTTTTCAAATAAGTGAGTAATTACTTCAGCATTACTTTACCAAGTGTTCAGTAGGTGTAGAAATCTGTTGAGATGTTTAACTTAGGTTTTCCAGAATTGTTGGTAACATAGTGTTTGTGCTGATACATACCCAACATTTAGAATGAAAAGTAATGCAATTAAAACTCGATGTTTCAAATTCATCTGGACTTCATTATCAAGAAACTAGAATTCAAGTTAACAAGCAGTCTTATTTATAGCAAGATAAGAATACAATGGAGTTGTTCTTTAAACTGTTTATAAAGCATTAAAGGAAATACAATAGAACTGTTCGTAGGAATAGGTGAGAAAATTATGAATTAGATTCGACAATTAAACTTTGAAACATTGAGTTTTATTGCATTACTTTTCATTCAAAATGTTTTTGAAAAGTCTGTTAATAAACATGCCCAACAGGAAATGGAAATCAGAAGACAGTACTGCTGAACCCTTTGAGCAAAATGCACATGTGTTGATCTTTAATACTCTAAACAATGAAACAAAGAAAATATATATTTTACCTTTCTTGTATTTTTAAATTGTTTTAAGTTAAAAAAAAATTAATTTAAAGTTAATTTATTTAAAATTGAAATTTTGTGTGTGTTCACTTCCTGTAGTTTGCTGCGAAACCCAGTGACAAACAGACCACACTATCGGCTCTATGTAATCAATAAACTTCCTCAGCTTGCAGTTTTGGACTTTCAGCGAGTGAAACAGAGGGTATTTGTAATTTTCTCATTCATTCTTTCTTGTAGTGTGTCAAGTTTATATGATTTGAAAACCTTTAAGCTTACAGTATGTTTTGGCAAACAGTTCAGTTTTGTTTTTAACCCAGGAAAGAGAAGCAGCCAAGAGAATGTTTAGTGGTCGTAAAGGACAAGATATGACAAATGAGAAATCAAAAAGAGCAAAAACGTAAGCAATTCTCGTTACCTAACTAGTATCAATTTTTTGAAAATAGTAGTTAAGAACTAGTATAAACTCTGCCTTGAAAAAAACTCAACTGTCAAAAAAATTAGTACTCTTAGATGAAATATAAAATGTCCAAATCCTGTTCATTGAAACATCACAGAAATTTGTTGAAATAATTTAACATTCAAGAGATTTTTATTGTGATAACATTCAGGCCCATGAAAAATGTTCATATGGTTTTGGACTTTGATTGTTTTGGTATCTCTCAAACTTCCAAATTTCAAAGCAAATTAGCAACACAGGGCTAAATTTGGATGTCATTTGGTGCTGACAGCAATTTTTTTAATTAAGTTAAATAATTCTTGCAGCTTCTGAGTTATCTTAAATCAACAAAAACCATCTTTAATTTAAATTTAAGTTTTTTTGCCTCACATAAATGAGAAATTTATAATAAGTCGGTGACTTTGTCTTCATTTAGGTTTGTTCCGGGTGCACCACGCCCAGGTGCCAGGGAAATACGCAAAGCTCCAGAACCACAGAGAGATGTTGCTGCTATTAAGGTATAGATGAATACAATCTCTACTAGTGTTAAATTTTTATTGCCATGAGTTTTGTTACTTTCTTAAGCAAACTAATTCTTAGTTTCGAGACTTACACGTAGCCAGTCATGTTTTTTCACATGTACAGTATATTCCCGACTAAATTTAGCAGACTAGTGTAAACTGGAAGAGTTTTACCTCTGATCGTTTGCTGTTTTCATCAAGTGTTAATGTGAAACTTAGTATAAAAACTATGTGCCGAATTTTTCATTTTTCCTGTTATTTGCATCCGTTGTAATATTATAATTGTTTTTTTCAACATAGTTTAACAAAACTTATGCAAACCTTGTGAAACTTTTGCTTGTTTGTTTAATAGGCTGCCATCGCAAACGCCAAAACTTTACAAGAAATGCAAAGTCTTGAAATGATGTTGAAGAGCGGCCAGGTGCCGTCAAAGGGAACACCTCATCGCCGACCAGGATCAGAAGTGGAGCAAGATGAACCGATGGAAGTTACCAATGGAACGTAGTTCAATCCACAACTGGCGAGAGCCTCTGATGATTGCTGTACATACATGACTGAAAAGCTAACTGAACAGTACTGCGCATAACACATACATTTCCACGGTCCACACACTCGTGAACTGTTGAAATTTAACGGTGCATACCTTGCTTATTAAAGTCAGGGAAATAGGCATGATGGCCGAGGTCACGAAAGAGAATGTGGACTTTCAATGTATTTGCTTACTTTTTTAAAAAAGTGAAAATTCCAGACAATACGACAGTATGTAACTCAGATACATTCTTGTTACAACTCAAGATAAATATCACTGAAAATACAATTTTCAACTTAGAGTGAAGCCTTAATTATCACACTATAGGTATTTGTTTTAGGTTGGAAATATTTTTATGTGTACTGAAGGAAGGTTGGAAATACTCAGCCTTAAATTCTCGTCAGTTTGCTTTATAATAAAAGAGACGCTAGAACATACTGTCATTATATTGTGAGTTTTCCTTTTTTAGACTGGAAAGTGATTTGTGGTCGAGGAAAAGTGGTATTTATTGCCCAATTCTTTTTTACAGCGGTAGTCTCTGTTACCCAAACAATGAAACAAGAATGACGTAACTAGTGTATATAATTTATCCAAACTCCGAGGCCAGCGAAGTCGTTTAAAAACGTTTAAGAAGGAATAGTTTCGTCTGTGTAGAACTCGAACTTGTTCAGTAAAATCACCTAGTAAGTAACAGTTATCCAAAATAAAATACTTTGAACGTGTCCTGTCTTGAAATAAGAAATAGGATGTTTCTAAGTTGTTGGGTTTTTTTTTTATCAATTCCAAGCCAGAGAAATATTCACTCAAATTGACGTGACCAGTTTGGTTGAGACGAGTAACATTGGTGACTAGTCGAAAAAACGGCTACGAGGAAGAGTAGATCGACTCTCGACTTGATGTATATTTGAAGACCAACATAACCACATGAAGAATGACATAACAGTTTTAGTCAATGGTTAAACACTCGTACAAAGTTTACTTATAGTTTTAAAGTGAAAAATTTCCTAACCTACAGTTACCCGACACCAAAACTAAGCGGGGAATACAAACTAGTTTTACGACTTGTTTGGGTTGAAGCCGTTGTGATATCTGTCAGGCGACCCAAGTTACATTCCCTTAGCAAGCTAGGCATTCGCAAGACAAAGCTTACTAACTAACTGGAGTTACACAAAAAATTTGAGAAGAAGGTAGTATACAGGAAGATTTGATGATAAAAGCACTAATTTTCTCTTCGATGGTCACAGTAATAAACTGCACCAAACTAAAGATCTGGTGGATAAAGATTAGTTTCAAGTGCAGTAACATTTTTTCTGAGCGATATCAGCACGGATAAGAGGGAAACTTTTTAACTCCAGTGAGATTCAAACAAACGTCCTTTCCGAAACCTTCATGGTTAGTCCTTCACTTGTTTCAAACAAGGACTACGTCTAGAAATAAATCAAAAACCGGATATAAAACAATACAGGAAGATTTATTGGTAAAATAAATAAGTACTAGTAGGAAACGTATAAACAAGTATAACTTTCCGAAAGATCTGCAGTAAAACAAAAAATGATAAAACAAAAGCTAACTGGGACTTTATATTTTAACTTATTTAGCCCAATGATCTATACATTTTGTTGCCCTGTCAACCTAAAATTTCTAAGATAGCTAACTATAACCTATTTAAGACATTGTATCTATGTTCGTAAGTATGTCGAACGACGAAGGGACTAACACTCCAAGTCAACACATTCAGTATTCCTGGCTAGCCTTCTGATACATGTCGCGATAAATATCTTGTAGTGATTCTTCAAAGACAGCACGATGCGATTTTCCAGTGAACAGGGACTTGCGGTTAGACCAGAACTGATCTTCTGACAACGGCACAGTTATACTGTAAATTTTAAGAAAGAAAGTTCTTTGGTTTTAAATATGACCACAAGTTGACTTATTTAAGTAGTTTTAATTTGAAAGGAAACCTGCACACCAAAATTATTTTCTTGTTTAATTAAAAGCATTTTGGGATTTCAAATATGTACTTTCTAAAACGATTCATTTATTAACATTCCTTAGAAATGACTAAAAAAAGTACTAGTCAATCCCTTGGAGGCCGCCATGTTGCACTGACGTCTGACGTCATAACGTAAAACTGTCCAAAGAATCAGCTCTATTGCCTTGTTCGGGCTATTTTATTGCTTGCATTTATTGTAAAATTATTTAGTAGAACAAAAAACGTTTCCCTATTAAACAATTTAACAAAAGGTTTCTGCGATAACAAACAGAAGTTTCACGTTGTGACGTCATACGTCAGTGCGAGATGGCGGCCTCTTTGGGATTGACTAGTACTATTTTTCCTCATTTTTAAGGAATGTTAATAAACGAATCGTTTTAGAAAGTACATTTTTGGAATCCCAAACTGATGTTTTTGAACATATCAAAAAGTAGTTTGCTAGCGGCTGTTTTTTAGGGGAGAAAATAAGCGTCGTCAAGCAAGCTGCCATGAGACTTGAAAGCCACGTGGCGACCTACAGGATCAGTCAACACTTTGCCTCTCCCATAAAAAGCAGCCGCTATGCAGGCTAATCAAAAAGTAGGTTTGAAGTGCAGGTTCCTTTTAAGTGCGAATACAAATGAGTTGTCGTATTTTGATAGAAGTTGTTACATCAAAATGTACCAGTCCCGAACCATGTCTCAAGTCAGTAGGCCGGGACATGCAACTCAGCGACCCAAACTAATGTTTCGGACTAACCTTCAAGCTTGACTACTGTGCTTAAGCGGTCGGCATTTCTTTGAAGTTTGACAGAAAAGACAAAAGCCCTTTCTATAAGTTTTTGAACACCTACCTTAAAACACTTATCCCCGTGTTACAACGAAAGTATATCTTTGCTGTCTGCCTTGCATTTTTTAAAAAACACTTTCTCCCTGTACAGTGCATAAAGCATATCCTTGCTGTCTGTCTTGCATTTTTCTAATATATTAAGTAATTTAGTTTTGAGAAATACATTGAAATGTGAAAAAAACTGAAAGTTTATATTCACCTCTAGATATCTCGATGTTGTCTTGTTATTTAAAAACCACGAAGGCTGAAATTGATTCGATGAGAAAAAACGATTATCCACTGCACAAGGCAACTTTCGACGGCAATAAGAAATTAAACTCATTGTTATCCGTGGTAACGTTTAACTATTGAAAAAACGAAGTGGATGATCTGCCACTTCATAGCTTCTGAAGAAAGCTAAGTGGCTGAAACGTGGAGCAAAAGACTGAATAAATCAGCTTTTCAGTCATTGGCCTTGATCTATTTTAAGACAACGATGTTTACACATCAACCTAAGAGGCTACAGTACTTGAAAACCACCTAGATACATCATCGAACACTCTATCGGTTGAGTAATCTTTAACCACAGAGACTTCTACTTATCAACACACTTGCAACCCAGTCTTGTACCTGGGAAAAGGGGGAGGAGGGTGGGTGGGGGTGGTTCTTATTCAACCGTGACCAGAATGTCACAGCTGCTTTCAAACTTTTGAACCTAGTGCTTAAAGCCCCAATAAAACGTTTCCATTATCATAGGTTTCTATTTGAACGCAACTTTAATGCAACGCTCGAAACATATTGACTCGAAAACGCTTTGAAAATGTTTGTAAGGACGCCAATCAGTTTCTTCGATAAAAACGTATCCAAATAAAACCGCATAGTATGGAAACAACTTCAGTAAATTTTACAACTTCAACAAACTCGGAAGATGGGAGTTTTTTTTTTTCAGAAATGCAGACCTACCTTTAGTAAGGAAGGACTAAAAATAGTAGCATAAAACCCTTTCAGTACCTGCGATCCAATCTTGTGCCTAACGAGGGGTTTTCTGGGTCTTCAAACGAACGGTCCAACGACTCCATCCGAGCTTCGTTGATCTCTGATCTGGTGGTTGATAATACCAAGAAAAGTTAACCACTGAAAATGATTTGAAATCTTACTGATGAGGAAATGCAAAGGAACGTTGTCGAGAGGAGTTGCAATAACTTCAAAAATATCAATTTTCCTTTTTCAATGATCTACTTCTACGCAAAATTGGTAGTTGGTTGTGAGAAGATTCTGTGTTAGCTGGAATAGTTCATGGCTTGAATGTTTCCTCGTGGTGGGTTTTTCTTTTTAGCGTTTTTCTATCCTTACGAGTTTGTTTGTTGTTTTTGTTAGAAAATATATTTCGCAACAATTATTGCCTTTTCAATGAATTAAGAACTTATACAACATTGAGAAGGCAACCCTAGTTGCGAAATTATAACCACTGAAAATGATTTGAAGTCTTACGAGGAACGTAGTTATGAGATTGGGGTCTTAAGAAGTTCAAAACATCATTCAATTAACTGAAGATCTATTTCTAAAAAAAGTTGGTTGTTGATTGTGAAAAGAGAACTTGAAAAAGACATCATTTTAAAAACTGTCTGATAGAAAAGAAGTTTAGTTTCTAATTAATTTCTGCCCTTCTAGATGCCGTCGTTTATGAACAAAACTATAAATCACTCGCTATTGTTCAATTTCCTTGTAAAAATTACAAGAACATAAATGGTGTTTAAAGTACCTATGACACGAAATCGTCGTTACATCAGTGGACAGACCTTTCTAAATGAAGAACAACAGTGACTTTCTTTGTCAAAATCTTTTATAGTTCTCGAGATATTAACATTAAATATTGTTTTCAACTGATGACGTCAGTTATTGGGCAGGCAAATTTAGTTTTTTTGAAATCTGCTGCCACTCCCTAATCTTTGGATGAAAGTCAGTAACTGTTCTAAAGAGTACCTCGAGATACATCAACAGCCCAAGTTTGGCTTGAATTGAATGGATTGACAGCAGATTTAAAAAAATTTGAAAATTTGCCTGTCCAACAACTGACGTCATCAGTTGAAAACATCAAGTGTAATGTCTTAAGAACCATATAAGATTTTGACAGAATAATTTCACCCCTACTCCCCACTTAGCAAGGTCTATCCACTGAGGTAACAAAATGCTTTATGTCATTGGCCCTTTAATACCAGTATACAACCGTTAGAATTAGTTTAGACGAACCTTAATTCTTGTAACGAGAACAGACTGTCACCAGAGTCAGAATCTTCATCATAGCTATCTTTTGCAACCTTCTGTAACGTAAAAGGCGGCATGTTCAAAATTTGCTGCTTTTGTATAGCAGAGGGGAGCAAAACTCCTCTATCATACACGGAGGAAAGGCTCCGCACAGGCTGTGTTTATAGAGGGAGGGGAAGCTGGACACAAATGGTGTTTACACTGTGTTTTAAAAGTTGTTAACTTTGATATCAATTTTGTCTAGAAATGTCACAAGGTTTAGAAACTAGCGATCATGAATTAATATAAAACATTACCACAGCTGGTGAGTATCTCTGAATCAGTCTGTCAACTCGCTGATGGGTATTCTCGGTGAGTGATGAAGTTCTAACTGGATCCTCATCACTGGAAAACATTCTCCTTCTTACTCGCGCTAGGGGAGCGCTGTATGCTCGTGACTGGTACAGTGGTTCATCCCGAGGAACTCGAGCTCTTGCACGGTGACTGGGTGGCTCAGAAGCAAACGCAGTGTAAGTTGGGGTTGAAGATGTCCTCTTGTGGCTTTTTGTCGAAAACCTGTGCTTGAGAAAATCTTTACCAAAAACTTTGTAATAGGCTTGACACACTATGCAGTCTTTGTGCGGAACTCGACAGTTTGAACACGGCACTAGGAAGTTAATGCGATGTGAACCAGTTAACTTATTAACCACTTTTTCTGCTGAGTCTTTAAGAGTAAAAGATTGCAAACTTTGTAACAATATTCGTTATTTTTCAATCTACCTTTTAAGAGAACAACTGATTTAGAAACTGGTTAAAAAGTTATTGTTAGAATAAATAATGTCAATCTATTCTTTTTGTCAAGACAAGCAAAACTAATTGGTGGTAAGTGAAAAAACTACACCTAAACTAAATGAGCTCTTCATTAGACCATACCCAAGAATCACAGGAAGACACAGCTGTATCACCGCTAAAGGTAATAACAACAGTAAATGTAATACCAACACTAAATGTAATAAAATTTAACACTAAATGTAATACCAACACTAAAGGTAATAACAACAGTAACTGTAATACCAACACTAAATGTAATAAAATTTAACACTAAATATAATACCAACGCTAAATGTAATAAAAATTAATACTAAATGTAATAAAACTTTTCAACAGCAAATGTAATAATTTAACACTAAATGTAATAAAAGTGATCAACAGTAAATGTAATAAGTTTGACGCTTAATGTAATAAATTTGCTCAGTCCAACAAAAACAATATCTAGATATACCACTTCAATCATTAAATGATTGGGTACAAGTTACAAGTTCATTTTGAAAGAATTTCTCCGTAGCAGAAACCCAATCGCATGTGTTGATAATTGTCTTGGCCTGAATAAATATAAGTTTACCTGGCCATGTTTTATGTAATTACAGAAAACTGTGTTTAGTATATATTATGTTTCAAGTTTGCATCGATAAAACACTATGTGGCAGAAATTATTACTCGTGGCCAAGTCGATTAATTAATAGGCTTTTTTTACAATTTTTACATTTTGTGTTTCCCTGGGTCATTTTACAGATGCCTAGCTAGTTGTGGGATATAGTCCATCCACCAAACAATGTATCGGACTAATTGATGGAGTCAAAGAATGCCTATTTTAGCTTTGTTTTCTAGGATGCACATTTGGCAAAGCATTCAGTAACTTAGATTGTTTCACTATTTGCATTGCTGAGCAAACACATGACGCCATGTGGCTGGTAAATAACTAGTTCCTAGATCCATAGTTTACTACTTTAAAACATAAAAATAAGAATTTTCAATTCACTTGCATGACAAATCTGATGTCATCAATTGCGATGGCACTTTTTGGGTGAGAACTGAAAGTGGTCAAACAAGTCCTAAAACTTGTAACTGGATTTAAAAAATTTTTTGTGTTCATGTGATTTATGGTGGTTTATGACGTCATTGCTTGACAACTGTTCCCAACTGTTTAAGTGATAGAAGTGGTGTTTCTAGATACTGTAATTTAGTTGAACTGAGCGAGCTTATTATATTTAGCGTTAAAGTTTATTACATTTACTGTTGATCACTTTTATTACATTTAGTGTTAAATTATTACATTTGCTGTTGACAAGTTTTATTACATTTAGTGTTAAATTTTACTACATTTAGTGTTGGTATTACATATACTGTTGTTATTACAATTAGCGGTGATACAACAGCGAGTGTTTTATAGAATTTCATAATGATTTAGTTTGGATCTAGAGTACTATAAAGTTCATGTGCAAATCAAAACGGTCACAACCAAAAGGCTTCAACTTTATCACTCTTAACAAAAGGCTTTAAGTTAAGAAATCAAACTAAACAGATCCTTCAAAGTTTGAACCTCGATTTGTGTAGTTTGATTTCTACTAAAAACCTACATAATATTAGGTTTAAGTAATTGGCAAATAAGAGTGCAGAGCTTTACAACCTAGCAATGCTTCAGGATTTGTCAACACTTCTGTTAAACTTTCAAAGTCCGAGCACAAAACTGTGATGGGAAACTTAGAAAAACTCTGAACTGAAGAAAGGTACACAAAAGTGCCTGCCCAGAAAACTTGCAAGTGTGTATAATTAAGTACATTTGGTTTTGCATCATTATTTTGTACCTACTATCTTAGCACACTTTTCTGTATTCTTTCTTCTTTATCCAGCTATCATTTTGTTTATTTTTTCTGTGTAGAGATCCACAACTTACAAAAGTCAGATCAGACTGTGCTCTTACAAGTGCAACTTGTCCATATCTCAATCCAGACAAAATTTTGGGTAAGCTGCATACAAATGTAAATGCATTTCATATTATGTAAAAATAAACAAATAAAAAATGCATGTGAAACTTACTTGGGTCACCCTCAGCTGGCATAGGTACTTTTCTGCTTCTTTTTTGGGAATTTGAAAAGTTTCGACGAGAAATAATACTTTCAGCCGCTTTTCCCGCCTTAAATGGTGGTTGCCGGGTGGGCGAGGCTGTGCGAGGCCTCCTCGGTGAGAGGGACCTTGATCTCACAATGACACTACCATCATTTTCTGGTCGCCGGGGGCACTCGCACACACAGTGGTACTCCTTGGCATACATGCTGTGGTTGTGGTGAACTGGTGTTGGATGAACAATGACTTCTTCCTCTGTCTCTGATGAAGAATCTGAACTCTTTACATAAAAACAAATCGAAAACACTGATTCAAAATACTAGATTCCATTTGTCCACAACATTGCAGAAATAATGTTAAGTTACCTACAAACCACAACTGTTATAGCTTATCACCCCTAGTCAGTTTATCAACATCTAATATTTCTTTTTATTATACAGATACGTGTGTTTTATTGTAAAATACTCCACTCAAGGATTCATGGTGATTAAAAAACTACATCCAGGATATGAGTTACATATTTTCCACATCCTCATTATCAAAGATATCGCTGATGCCATTTATTTGTTTTTCACGCTCATTTCGGAGCAAACAAACACTCATATCTATATAATAATAAAAAGAAAATTACACATTGGCGCAAATATATGAAGCTTACTTCATATGTTTGCGTCACCATGTAATATCATCCATTTACTGTACATCATAACACATACAAAAGTCACAAAAAAAGTAATTTAGTAGCGAAAAATGGAGCTGATCAAACAAGGTAAAGTAAGGAATTAAAAATGAAACTCTCCCAAACTAGTTATATGAAGTTAGGAAAGTTTGCCAACACATCATTTGTTGTTGTGTGCACTAACCAGTTAACTGAGATACTGCAAACCTGTTCCTTGAAACTTAAACATTCTTGTTATATTTTTTCATGGCGCTTTAACTGAACTGAATTATAAAAAAAGAATTTGTTTGTGTATAACTAAAATCCTGTGGTTACTGCAGCTATAGTCTCAGAGAATGTAATTTCTTACCAACTCTGGTTCCTCTTGCTCTGCAGCTGAGTGTTCTTTGTAAGTTGAGCCTGGCACTGTTGTTTCTTGAATCACTGTTGTGGTTGAGAACTCCATTTTAGGGTCTATACCCTGAAATGAATAGTTGATACAGTTGACAAAAAAAGCATTTAAAACATAATTATATTACTTATATAAACATGTGAATATTGCCATAATTTAACATCTCATGATAATTATTAACATTATAACTTCTGTCCAAAGAGGAGATATGTGACTAAAAAATAATGATACTATCTCAGCCTTGTTCAGAGAGGCTTGTAAACTATATTATTATGCCCAAAGTCTGCTTACACTGAAATGAACAGATCTGTTGAGCAATACTTCTCTCTCCACACCATCTTTGCCAGTCAGGGTTGGAGCAGGGTAAAGGAATTCACGAGCTGACTGCTCAAGCCTGGCAAGGATTTTCCCCCCTGAAGAAACACAATGAAATTGACACAAAAAAATCAATGTTACATGTACTGTACATAAATACAAAATGTGATTTCAGGTCAAACTGTCCTGCGTAGCACAAAGTGTCATCTCTACTGGGTGCACAAATATGACCTGTGACCTTATGCTGGAAATTGCTTAAATTGTTGTGTGCATTTTCACAATTGCAGAAGTTTGATTGTCCTGGAGAGATCCTGTAATTTTAGAATATCATTATCATAAAGAGACGCCACATTATTTTCTCTGATCTAACGATGCAATTTATTTTGCTGACTTAGACAGTGGAAAAACTTTACACATAATAATTACAGTAAAGTGTAAGAGCAGCATTTAAGGGATCTGGCTCAGAGAAGATCAAAAATATTTAAACTTAAATAAGTACTTTTTGCTATATACTTGCCTATGTTCACTTATAGCCACTAGTAGTGGGCACTAATTAAGACCACAAGGCAAATAGGTGGTAACTATTATCATTATTATTTAAATCTACCATATTTTGCCATGCATAAGTCGACACCATGTATAAGTTGACCCCCATTTTGCAGCCAAAAAAGTGCAAGTTTTAGAGTTCCATATATAAGTCGATCTCAATATTTTACAAGATAAAAATACCAAAAAATCTAAGTTTGTAACTAAATTTTGAGAAAGAAATACAAAAAAACAATAACACAAATTACACACTGAACAAAGTAAGTAATTATTAATTATTTCATTTTTATGATAATCAATTGTTTGTACACAGTATGCTGTAAAGATCACAGAATTATTTCTTGCTTCAAGTACTTATCTAAATGCTGGTTTTAAACATTTTTATAGAGTTTTGAGAGGTGTTAAAAAATGTCAGGTTTTGATCCGTGTATAAGACGAGTGCAATTTTTAGACATGAATTTTTGGTGTTAAAAGGTCGACCTATACACAGCAAAAAACAGTACCTTGAGTTTAAAATAAAGCAAGCCTGAACATTACATAGTTGTGGACAACTACTTTGACCTTTTTGGGCCCTACCCAACACCTGAAACTAATACTTTTAAAATTTTGAACATTGTTAGTATTTGTAAGACTAACAGCTATCCATAGTGCTACGACTCATGTTATTCAAAGTTAGGTAAGTTATTTACCTTACAACAAATGTTTGACATATCTGATTTAACCCATAACAGCGGTGCTGCTTTTTAAGCACAATACTCATGTACAACTATTATAAATAACAGTTGCAATACTGCAGTATTAAGGAGTTCTTTTAGCAGACTCATTGAATAAACAAATAACTGCAATATTAGGGTAAGGTTTAAGATAAATTCCCTTCAAGGTCTGTCGCATCACTTGGGGCCTATACACGTTTATTTCCCTATCCTTGGAGATGGAGTAAAATTGTAACTGCTGCCAATGTTCTTGAGCAAAGACAGCACCTTCTCCTTCATCATTTTAAGACCCCAAGAAAAGGTCTGGCTGTGAATCAAACCTGAGGTAGAGTCACATATTTTCTCAAAAAATCATGAGTTTTTTGGCCTGTCTGCAGAGGGGGCAATTCTTTCAGAGTTAGGCCAAAAGACAAGTGATTTTTTTAATGATTTGATGTCGGACTCATTCATTTAATTAATTAATTGCCTTTAATAGTCAATTATAATAAATGCCATATAATGGATAATTTGAAATTTGCCCATGTGAAACTTGAAATGAAAGGCATTAAGAGCCAGATCATTTCTATAACATTTTTATGCAAATTATAATTATTAATAAAATTTTCTATTAATGAACCAAACTTGGGTTCATTTGGCGCCTCCATGTACCTCGATAAACATCAGAGTATTGGACAAGTTCCAGCAACACATGCTCATCTGTAAATCAATGAACAACACATTCTCTTTTACATTATATACTTTTAGATTTGTTTAGGCAGAGTTAATTGTTAACTGGAGTTAAGACTTACAGGTAGGTATCTTGAAAATGTCCTTAAGCAACTTTAAACTTACAGTGCAGAAAAATATTGCCAATATTGCCAATATTGTTCTGGGATAATCTTGATTACTTCTATATATCATGAACAGAATGAATAAATTGTCAAATTTTATGCACTTTTTTAAAGTATAACTTGATTGTATACTGTACTTCCAGCATGGTGGTTACTCATGCATTCTTTAACTATAGGAGGATAGATACTGACTCAATGAACTTTGGCAGAATAAAAAATAAAAATTGTAAAAAAGTCATAATTTCGACTCATTGATGGACGGATGATAAATTCTAAGCAGCCAGTACACTAATTTTGTTGCTAACTTGTCAGTTCAAACACAACAGAGGTCATTCACTAAAACAAACTTAGTCTAATAAATTAAATTTGAAACTGAAATAGCAACCAAGAAAATGCTAACTATAATTGAAAGGTCTAGTGCAGAAACAATGTAAGTGACTTAATATGAAATGTTAAATTCTCCCAATGATTCTCAAGAGATAAGAGGAATAATGTAGGGAGATACGACAATTTCATGAGAAGTCACTTCTGTCGTTTTAGCTCTAGACCCTTCAATTGTAAAACTTATCCTTCTTGGTGAAAGTGGAAGGTTGATGACCTTGGATAAGACTGCATGATGTGATAGTTAAGCTAAAAATTTTGGAAGCAAGTAGTTAAAAAGACACACCTTCGAGCATTTCAACTACATGCGACGGTTCCCTTACATTAGTAAATGTCTGGAAAAAATAAACATTCATTTAATTAAAACATTTATTTTACCAGCAATGCCTCATAATTATCTGTTTTTAAACAGAAAATTCAAAAAATTAATGGCAATATCTTAGAAGCAATTATACCAAGTTTTGTAATTTATGCATGACCAAAAACATAAATATAATTATAATTAGTTATAAATGGTGATTAGAGCTTTTACTTCAAATTCAAGCATTGCCCCAACCCCTCCTCCCTTACTACTGTATAATCATGCCCCAACCCCTCCTCCCTTACTAAGTACTGTATAATCATGCCCCAACCCCTCCTCCCTTACTACTTTATAATCATGCCCCAACCCCTCCTCCCTTACTACTT
>JAOBRD020469000.1:0-17883 GCA_027575215.2 Hydrozoanthus sils | reverse complement strand
ACTACTACTACTACTACTACTACTACTACTACTACTACTACTACTACTACTACTACTATTACTACTACTACTACTATTATTATTATCTTAAATTATTGTTAGGTTTTATTTCTTCGATCTACAAACTACAGAGTAGGGCTTCCCATGGATGGACGACAATTTTATAAAGTAAAGTATAGTATTCGCGTTTAAATACATGTAGCTTTATATGACCCGCAGAACTTGTGGAAATTGTGAGCGCTTTAAGGTACTGTACCATATTGATCACCGGCCTTACACTACAACTTGGTTTTAATTGTTTTTGAAGATGGGACCGATACATAAGCAGTTTAACACAATAAAACTAGCTGTCGATAATACATATATTAAAACAGCTTTATTTCCGTGTATTTAGGTCGAACTTATACGGCCCAGGAACTCTTCATAACAGATTCCATATTATATCATCTGTTATCGGCCAAGAATCACAAAGGTGTAATTAATTGGTTTCCGGCTTAAGTTGCACCCGCACTAAGGTTGCACTAAAAATAGGTATGACTGTGAGTGTTGGGTGAAAGAAGAAATTCGCTTTCGATTGCAATATTATTGATATTAGTTTATTATTACAGTCTAGATTGATAAATAAAAACGTTATATTTGTAACTAAGTCTTTCCCGGATGACAAGCATTTTTCTTAGAATTATTACCGAGTTTTAAGGCATCAACACATACAAGACCAAAGAGAAACCAGTGACTCTGAATTTGAGTACATGCGCTAGTTTGAGACTTGACAACTCGTTCGCCTCTATTTTCTTTCTGAAATTTTAGTTAGATCGGGATGGAAACTGGCGAACTACCATAGAGACGCTACTATTCTGTTAGCTATTGACTTTGTTTCAAGAAACATTGTTAGTATCTTAGTATTTTCGTCGATATTGCCGATGAACTTGGCTTTGAAAAGTAGCTTTCCTTGTTCAATATTTTGAAAGGTTTCGAAAGAGAAAGTATTGCCGGATATGTTTAATATAAAGTTCTACCTAAAAAAGGGTTGAAAAAAAACACTAATACACTTTATTGCTATTAAGATGCGATTATCAAAGATAATCTTTGAGTTTGATTTCGAACAATTTTTCGCAAAGAAAAATTTAATTAAAAGTTGCCGAAATTCAAACAGAAGGGCTGTGTTGTCAGACTCGACTGCTTTTTAAAGGAACTGACGCAACAATTTACATACCAACGACGCTCTTTAAAAGTACTAAATTATACTAGCAGTAACCAGTGGTTATACCAAGTGTCATCTCTGGTATTAAACTATTTAAGTAGCAAGATTTGTGACCTACGCTATTTTGATATTGAACACATCGAACATCTTACATAAGCAGGGATATGTTCAGTCAAGTGTTATTTCGTTTCAACTGTTGCATGCACCAGGTAATCTGTCCCGAGAAATACTGGTGAGTATGACTCGTTTTTGAAACGTAAAGTTCTCATATGTCAAACAAATATAACTCCTTAGTCGGGGTTACCTTCTATTACGAACTTCACTTTACTTTAGTCTCGGTAAGAGAAGTAAAACCTTACAAGAAAACTGAAGACCTTTGTGTTGCGTTCTCTTATTTAAAGCAAAAGCGCTAATATATGAAGTATATTAGCTTTCTATTTTCAAAGTTTTAACATATAGCTTTAACTCGGTAACTGAACAGGCAATTCTGGGTTGTTTTATGAAAATCAAGCAGTGCCCGAGATGAATTAACGTGGAGCCGGCAGCTGATAACTCAGTAGTGAATCGATCTTCGATTATTTATCTAGTATTGTGCGAGGAAATGTTAATATAAAGAGAATGTTTTGTTTTATGGGAATTACATTGAAACTAAATATCCCAAATTCTTGGAGGAGTAGCGATCGATCCGCTTAATTCTGCTCAATGTAGTTCGAAGTAGAGAATCAAAGCAAACCAGTACAATTTGACATTAAGCTAAGCAAGATCGGCATAGTTTTTTTTTGTAGGATAGGTCAAAAGCTGAACAACTACAACAAATAAATTGATAACTGAAATCTTTGATCGCGTAAGAAGTAAATAGTTGGAGTTTAGTTTTGATGATATAGCAACACTCTACTAGAATAAAATGACTATGAAAGATTAACAAAACATCAGAAAGCTAGAAAAATAGAAAGAACTGAATGAACACACAAGTAGTCAGAGCGAGTTTCGGACATAGTCAGACATGATTTATTTTCAAGTCATATGACTCCTATTTTCTGCAGTCCAGGCAATTAATAACTAATTGAGACGTGTTGATTACATGTATACCAGAAAATTCCGCATTAAGATATGGTTCTCGTGAGCAAAGCTTGCATATTGTTTTAATGCCAGTAAAGACTCTAAGAGGTCTAGAGGTAAGACTCTAAAAAAGGTGGCTAGAGCTTTACATTTTTAATTAAGGTTGCCATAAAAACTAGGCCGGTTCAAACGCCGTGCTACGATTGCTTAGCCGCTCAACTTCGACTTCAGCACGCCTTCAGAGCGGCGTTATAAACAAAACCGCGCCCGTTAGGCGAGTATCACGACAAACTTGGTTTCAAACGCCGTTCTGAAACAGGGTTTTCGTGGAAGTACCGGATATAGTGGTTCAGCAGGCGGATGACACGAACTTCTAGGGGGGTCCGGGTGTATACTCCTCCGGGATATTTTTAAAACTCGACTTTCTAAAATGGAGTATTCCGCGTTTCCTGGGCTGGCATTTGTTAATCAGGAAGCTAAAAAGTGCAGTTGGCAATCAAAATGAGAACATATCAGTATGCAATTGTTCGTTTTTTAACCAAACGGACTCCAAATGTGGGTGTACATACTTTTAAATCCCATTTCTCTAGAGAGCTGTTATCTAGAGATTGTTTATTCATCGGATCCAAAGGCTGAGTCACTTTCGCTATTGAAGTCCCTTTCATCACAATATAATAGACGATTTCCATTATCATTTCGTGTGCAATCTACCGGACGATTCATGTCAAACAGCCGGACGTTGCGTCCGATGTCCGGCCAAACCCCTGCTGAAGGAGTCGTGAAGTCGGATTTTTTAAGATCAGTTGAGCGGCTTAACACAACCGTAGCACGGCCTTTGAAACGGCTTTACAATGGAATCAAACTTTCTGGAAACGGATACAGGTTGCCGACAACCTGTGTCATTTTGCGTTTACCTCTGCTCGCAGGGTATTTTGAGTCGCAGTAAGAACTCAGTACAGTAGTTCGAAATCCCGATTATTACAAAGGATGCTTTAAGTGTCTACAAAATACCAGTTTTATAGGTCCTGTGTCAAATTAACATTCTTAACCAGTATTTTATAATATAACTGTGTTTGCCAAAAGAAACGAACGGCGGCCGCCAGCTCAGTTCGATCCACGAAAATCTTTCAAAACACCAGACTTAACTCAGTGACACAACTGCGGTTGCTAAGTAACCTGATTGACAGTTTTATTGTTCTACATTTGTGATGTGTAATTAGGCAGTTGTTCTCGATTTTTAGCACACTGCAGCGAGGACAAGCGGATAATTAGCAGCCAACTTGTGCAAATGATCTTGAAAACATTTTAGCACGTTCCTTTGTTCTCTTTCCCTTATAGAGCTGACTTGAAAGGTTAATCGATAAACGTCACCCCGTTTGACAAATTGCTGCGTTTAATTGGGGGTGAAGTGTTTACGTATGCGTGAGTGGTATTCAAGTGGAGTTTATTAAAGTTTACAATAAATTGTCTTAACAGAGCACAAGACAAGTTGGAGCAACGATGAAGGTATACGAGGGTTTCTTTTTCGTTTTCCTTGTGCTAAGCTTCACTGCTATTGCATGGAGTCGCGGAAGAAGTCGCTGTTACCCCATCAAACTATCTTTCTGCAAAGATGTTGGTTTTAAAAAGATGAGATTGCCAAACTTTTTGCACCACGAAGATGACTATGAAGTCTACAGTGAGCTGCGACAGTGGACGCTTCTAGTCAAAAGTCGATGTCATATAGGACTTACGCGTTTTCTTTGCTCCTTATACACACCAGTTTGTTTGGAACAAGGTATTAAGATTAAGCCTTGCAAGTCGCTATGCATCAACGTACGAAATAGCTGCGAGCCACTAATGAACATGCGAAACTACACATGGCCTGATGCGTTCCACTGCGATCAGTTTGAGGACAACAGTATGTGTATCAATACAGAACCGCTTCCAACAAAAACACCAAGTAGAAAGAGAAGTAAGTGAAAGCTGGCAGAATAGTTTTGCTACTAGAAATAATGACAGGTTCTTTTGTGATAATACCAATGTAACATCAACTTTCCTGCGTGCCATGTTAAACTTAAAGCAGTGGAGAAACTGCGACTTTCGTTACAAAATTGTTTTCGACAGCTTTTTTATTTGCGAAGAATTGCACTAGCCAAACATCTTTTTCAGGTCGAGTTACTAACCAACTTGAATGCCTTCTAGCTGCCACCTTTGTTCTCAACAGAACTACGCCTGATTTCTCTTTTAGCCCTGACCCTTTATTGTCATCTGTGTTGGGCCGCAGAAGCTAATAGTGTTAGCATTGCTTCACGTTTTAGGTAATACCTGCGTTACAGACCGGAAAACCAAGACAAACGAGCTTCAGAAGTTGTACTGCAAAAGCGATTTCGGTAAGTTTATAACCCGGCAGACTTTTTATGACGATATTATGGTAATGTAAAATATGTTTAGACAGTTCCAAATCACTAATTTTTGTGCGTGTAACTGTACAAAGGACTAGAAATTATGGTAGCAGCTAGCTTCGTTGTTAAGGGTAGAAGAGAAGAAGCACACTTCTTTGGAGGCTAATGTTGCTCTGTAGTTAAATTTCTTTATCGTTTCAAATTCACTTGTGCGGCCGTGACTGCCCGATTAAGGATTCTGTTTCAGGCTTTAATAACGTCGGAGCTCGAAGTTTTTGAAACCAATAAAACTGAATTCACTACTCTCTTAAAGTTTATTGCAAAAGTTACTGCAAAGAATACTTCATAATTTTAGCTTCCTTTTTCTTTTGCCATATTCTCAAAATTTTGTTTGTTTACTTCAAGTTATGTTGGTTTTAAAATTTAGCCATTCTTCTACATAGACATCAAGAACGGACATTTATCAAACTAAAGTTAATTTTGGATTTGTTCTTACTAGCAAGCTATCAAGGCAAAACTTTTGTTGTGCTCTCATACATCTGTCACTGCGTCGTTAACCTGCTCCGTTCTTCGTCAGAGATAAATGAGTACTGAAATTAGTAAAGGAAAATAAATAGATAATTGAATAAAAAATAACTAAGTAAATTTATAATTACTTGCACGAGTTGTGTTTTCTATTTGTCTCAGATGTTTTTAGCCGTTCTCTATAGCAACAGTTAATGTAATGGGAAGTAAAGAAAAGAAATTTAACATAAGTTTACAAATAAAAAGTCAAAACAATTATAAGTGGGTGTAAAGTTGAAATTGAACTACTTGGAAATATACTTTTTTTTTTCTTTAGCCATTGAAAAACTGTCTTCGTGGCTTTTCATAGCAGTAGAAATTGTTTTTCGTGCTTCTTCTTTGAGATGTGCGGGAAATGTAACAAAGTCAAAGGTTAAAAACGCCGCTCATCTTGAGGTTAAGCTTTTAAAAACCGTCGAGTCTTTTGTTAAAACGAAACTAAATAGGACTCCGAAAGAAAAATTATTGTATTATCCAGAGCAAACTGTTCCTTCAGCTAGCAGACATACAATATCACTGTACAAAAGGTTGTCTGAGGTAGGATTGTGTGTCTTTGCCTTAACTGTAATCCTTGTTTTGTTATGATAAAACACCAGTCGCTTTCATTCTGCCGACTACAGCGACTTTTTTCTTCGGCCACCCACGCAGACTGGTTGATAAACGTTGAAGAAATGTAAGGATTTGCAAGATAAAATTCTACGAACGGGGCTTTTGATCTACACGCCTTACCTTTTCATACTTTAAGAATAAGTTTGCTTCCCTGATACCAGAACACCACTCAGCCGTTAATGAACTTTAACTCAAAAATACTTCCCTGTAACCTCTTGGGATTTATAATGATAGAATCAAATACACTTTAATCGCGAAATGGTCTCTCTCCTAAGACAACAAGAGATTATATGTGGAGCAGAAACTAAAAACCTCAGTAGCAAGGTTTGTTGGGGTTGTCACTAAAGATTTATGGCCGTCTGAGGAAAGCTCGATTGTTCTCGTTCGATGGTTAATCGATCAATCAAAAAGTTGTTTGTTCGCTACTGACGATGCTAGAGTTAATTATATAAGTATATACACAAACGCAAGTGTAGTCATTACTGTATGACTGAGAGTGCGCGATATTATCCCCCGAAGTGCAGGTGACTAGTGATAGATAATTGTTTTAGTATTTAACTACCAGGTGAATAGCACTTTTTAAAATAGTTTATTTAAAAAAAAATTCAAAATAATTGACGAATTGACTGAATTGAGGTGAGAAGCTTCTTTGTATAATGTCTGCCATTTTGTTTTCTTGCCGACACGTAAATTTCTCGAGGCACTTGTTCAGTTCACCTGGAATCATTTCCTCGATAGCTGTTACAACTAAATTCTTTTTTTTTTCGTTCAAACCATGCTGCAAAATGTATTTTCTTTTGTTAAAATGTTCAATTTTCTTCGTGTTTACATGGCCATGAATGAACAGAAAAGTTTGTAAACAAATTTAAAATGTCGATAGCCGGCTGGTAAAGCTGTGCTATTGATGTTAAGCGAAGAAAAATTACCATTAAACACTGAAACACTAAAATTTTGTCGCTTTCTTTGCGTTTGTGGGGTTCCTTCTTCGTTTATTTTAAGAATTTCTTCTTCCGAAACTAAAGCAAAACGGGAAGCCATTTTCACGGATGAGTGATCGGATGACTAGTTCTGGCTTTCACCGACACTGAGGTGAATAATTACGTTAACATATACCCAGCCAGCGAATCAGTGAGAAATTACTTTTTTTCACAAAAAGATGAATATATAAAAAAATCTATTTTACCAAGTTACCGCGAGCATATTGCATGACGCGCGAGACAGAGGCCAAGAACGAGGTTAGAACGAGATCAACATGTTCTCAACTTCGCTCGCTGCTGTGTTCAAACTTCAGCTGACAGCTGTTCAGTCTTCAGAGTTTGAAATTTGCAAAAATCTGTTCCGTGTGTTCTGAGAAACGGTAAACAAAGAGCCAAAATCAAAAGAAAAAGTCAGAGTTTACTTATTGCTTGTGGGGCCAAAATTGAAGTTGAAGGTGAACTGACAGTTTAAAAGATAATTTTAAAACGTGCCGGTGCCGCCATGAATGAGACCACGAGAAAACTTGACTGCCATCATTCACTCCCAAGGCAAGGTCCGTCATTTTACATGCATATACTTATTCCATGTTGTGTGCTTCTCCCGTCCCCGATGGCCGAGAGACAGGGATTTTATGAATCAAGCTGTTTTCTGCAGTTGTTTGGCATCCACCAAGTTCACCAGCTTCGTCACTCTGAGTTTCCATTGTGAGCGGCCTTTTATGAACTGTTGGTGCAATTTCAACCTTTCTGCTCGGGGTTTTAACAAAACAGTTGAAAGCCTTGTTCTACGTGTTTTTAAAAGTATGGACTTCCCATTATGCCGTAAGTGTTTTTTTTGTAATAGCAAATTGTGCCGCCTCGCTTTCTTGCAGAGATAAAACTCTTGCAAAGTTTTGATACGTTCGCTCTTGGAGATTTCTTCTATTTCTGTTAAGAACTCACCTTGCTGTTAAAATCACTTTACAAAACGAATCGTTTTTGTATTTTTATGTATCTTGTAATCGATATTTTTTGTATTTAGATACACATGAAAATTGTAAACAGCTTCGTGTCGCCGCACTTTGAGTTTTTTACTTTTGAAAATGTTGTTCATAAGTAAAACAATTATTAAATTTTTCCCGAAATACATTACTACCAAACTCTGCATGTGGATTTTTTGTATTATCGGGAACAGCTGCATCGTTTATTTCTAAAATTTCAGCTTCGCTGACATGTTTCGGAAATCGCGACGCCAAGTTGTTTTTCTCGATCGCTAACCAGTGAATATCCTGATATCCAAATGATATTTACTGTTTGATGAACCAATCAGAGCCCGAGAAAAGTGCTATTCACCTGCTAGTTTAATACTAACGCTTGGTATTCGGTTTAACGACTGTAAAAAAACATTGGTCAGTTTACCAGTTTGAGAAACATTAAAAATTTATTTTAGTATTTCGGAAACATTGGGACAAAAATTCACTTTATTTTCAAAGACATAATACAATGTAAACCAGTGTTAATTTGGTTATTTCCAAGAGTTCGCGAACAAAAAATATACTAAACGAAACGTTTTGGGAGCGCAGCTCCTCTTTCAGCAAATCAGTTACAAATTCGAAATAAACCTTTTTTGTATTTCTAGCACTCGCGCTTGTGAGTTTACTTAAACTCTTCGGAATTTTTTTTTTTTTTTTTGAAGAGCACTCTCGATACATATTTTGTTCTAAATTACAATTTAAAACCGAAAAGCCAAATTTTTCTTCCCCGCTTCGTATTTTTTGGAATGGTTTCTTCGTTCTAAACAAAATTTCCTCGTCTTTAATTAACGAGAAATCATCAACTCGAGCTCATTGTTGCAAAAGTTACACTTTAATAGCATGTTCCAGCTAAACATACGAATAAGGAAGTACGATTAAGCAGCAAATAAAATAGAGATCTATAGAAATTATGATTGTTTCAATTAGACTATGAAATCCCGAGTATAAAAGAAACTCTATGTAAACAGACCGGAAACACAGCGAGTACAAGAGAACATGACATGTACCGATAGTTAATTTCAAGGTGAAGAGTGGCGCGTGCCACGATCACTTCGGTGTTAAATTACATTAAATGAGGGGAAGCACAAAGTTGTATTTCTGTAGGTGGGTAAAATTGTTGGGCTTGGTTTTACGTATAGGAAAACTGTGTAGACGTATATATAATGAAAACAGGAGAACACTAAAAAAACTAAAAACTTTCCAGCTGGTGAGTAATGTATATAGACTTAATTTTTGAAGATTATATATTTTTCCCAAAAAAAAAACCCGATAGGTCATTCATAAAACGACAAAACAAAGAAAGACAATGATAAGTTTATTGAAGAAGCTACATATCGCCTTCTAAGTCTGAAGGCTTACGCTTGTCATAATCTACCTAGTTAGTTAACAGTCTCCAGTATAAGCAATCGATATATTCCTGTTTATCTTGTTCTTTTAATTTAAGACTATTTTTTTTTAGTAAAACTAAAAAAGGGTAAAGTGGTGCATATATATATATGTATATAGCGCCCTTTCCATAGTGTGCATGCTCAAAGGCGCTTACAATGATCAGTTTACCCCGCGTGGCCCCGAAGCATATTCTTAACTATAACTTAGCAACTCAGTTTTAAAAACGATTTTGATTTTTTTTCTAGCTCTCAAAGCAAGAGTACTTGAGAAAAAGGCTGGAAAAGGCAGTAACCAACTGGTCATCAAACTTCAAGTCGTGAAAACATATAAAGGAAGTCTCTCCCAAAACAAGAAAGGGTTCCTTCGAATTCGGGTGCCACAGAGAAATGTAAATGATTGTAAAACATTGCCGGCGCCTTCAAGACGACACTACTTTATAATGGGAAAACAAAGGGGAAAGAAGACTTTTGCTACAATTGTTACAAGATGGAAGAGGAAGTACAAAAAAATCAAGAACGTTAGATGCGCCAAGTAAACTCAAGGGCCCAGTTGTCCAAAGGCCGATAAGCACTAATTTTAACCTTCGCTTTTGTTTTTAACCTTACAGACTAAGGGCCTCTTTACATGGAGCGAGTTGTCCCGGCAAGCCGAGATATCGGGACGATAATAAGCTGGCATTTACATGCAAAAATGTCATCCCGCCTGGCCGAGACAAGTTCAACGTGATTATTTTTCGTGACGTCGCCTGTTCGTTGAACGCAGTCAATTTTCTCCATTTCTGCAAAATTTGGAACAGAAATCCTTCCCCTTTTCGCTATCTTGCATTGTTCGCTGAATAAAGCCGAAATAGTTACGTTACGTGTGTCACAACTGTCAAATCTCGTTCCGCCTTGCCGAGATTTCTCGGTTGTATGCCTTTACATGCACTAAAGTTGTCTCGGCTTGCCGGTTGCCCCGGCTCGCCGAGATGGGAAACTCGGCAAGCTGGGACAGCCCGCCTACATGTAAACAAAAAGGCAAAATACAATAGAGACGGGAAAACCGGCAAGCCGAGAGATATCTCGGCTTGCTGGAACAACTCGCTCCTAAAGAGGCCCTAATTTGTGCTGAAATTTGTGCTGTAATTTTGCCAAGCTCTTTCCGTGAAAAATCTGAACAGTATTTTATAAGAATTGTTAACTTTCCCTTAGAGAATATATTATTGCTTGAATTTTGGCGTGGCTTTTCAACAACCCACCCCTGGTGATTTGCTGAACACCACCAAAAGCACACAACATTTAAAGTACATATGAAGTTCGAAATGTTATTACTTCAGTGGATAGACCTTGCTAAATGAGGAATAGCGGTAAAATTTTTTGTCAAAATCATTTGTGGTTCTTGACGTATTTAAAACATTTGATGTTTTCAACTGATGACGATACTAGTGGTTTCGAAGAATTTGCATTTTACTGAAATCTGCTTCCAATCCATGCCGGTTAAGATGAATTTGAGCCAATTTATCTACCTCTAGATACCTTTAGCTAAAACAAAGATTGGCAGCAAGATTTTGACAAACGTTTTTCACCGCTATTTCTTATTTAGCAAGGTCTATCCACTGAAGTAATAAAATTTTTCACTTTAAACGCTGAGAAATGCAAAAAGAAGTCGCACAGAAACTCTTTCTTAGAGCCGCAATTATAAGAAAATTAACTGAACAGTTTCTTCGTTGTAAAATAGCTCTAATTAATTTAATAGGAAAAAAAAATAAATGTGTAATCAAAGACTGAATAGCAACAACTCCAGCTACTGTAGTAGATTCTTGGAAACACCGTTTCCATGTTAATCAATTGCAATATTCTATAAAGCCACGATAGATTTGCTATTTTCGCATTCTAGAATGTTGGAATGTACTATGCATAAAGTTTCAAATCATTTATCATTTTAAGCGCGACAGAAAGTTTTTGAAAATAAATGTTTCCAATTTGTCAGCACTGACAAACAAAGAGAAGGCAAAAAAATACTCTTAAGAATAATCTGAATAGCAGAGACTAAGAAGTATAAGTAGATGGTCGACCTCTGTCCACCAAAGCAAGGCTTTCGTAATTTTTTTTTGTTTGCAACGAGAAAAAATTGTATCGTCATTCAGTGTATTTAATCTTTTCAGTCCCTGATGCATTTGCAAATTCTTTCAACCAGTACTTATACTTTTCATTGAACAAGTTTGGTAGAACTTAATTTCAGTAGTTAGCTTTGTGTGATCAGTTCTCATTTTCTCATCACCAAACCAGATGTATTTTTCATGTGACGTAAGGAGAAGTTACGTTTTGATAACCGACTGAAACTGAAAGTGTTAAAAAATCAAATTGTAAGCGATTAAGACGAAACAGGGTTATATTAGAAAAAACACATAAGCATTTTTTTGTTGGCTTTTTCAAAATGTCATTTCCTTTAATTTTCTGTAAAAGCTATTTAGTAGAGCGTGACAACACTGTGTACAACATGACGACTGCAGTATAACAGCGTGACAACTAGACTGTGTATTTTGTACGAAGGTCCAAGATGGTCAGGCAAATTACCATTTATTTTTCTTTGCAGTCGAACATAGAAATATTCGGTGATTTCGTTGTAATCGATAGTTTATTGTTCTTCGAGAGAAGACTGATTTCTAGACCAATAGAATACGTAATACGTTTCCCCGAAAAGAGTTTTAAAATGGTTAAGAATCTGTACAGCACGTTTTGGGAGTCTTCGCGTAACCAGTATCGAATAGAAAATAAAGTAAGGCAGACACTAGGCAGTAAATGTTTATATCTGACAGTTAAAACGAGATGGAATCTGCTGCAATGACTAGACGATGGACTGTTATTAGATCCGTTCTGAAGCGTCCTTACAAATGCTCACTCAAGCTGCCTTACCGGTTATTCTGAGCAAATAATTTTCCCAAACTAACTTATTTAGTTCAGGTTCTCGCTGAAGCAAGACAGCAACCCAAACTCGCAAGTCTTCTACCACCAAAAACTACAACTTACCACCCATCGAGGCTTAACAGAACCCTTTTTAAAACATCTCACTCTGCCACACGGGCCGTTTGAAGAACTCCTTCATTAAAAACTGCCGGCGGTGCAGTGGTCCAGCGGTTAGCGTGTTCGACTCGTAATCCTAGGGTCGCGCCCCAGTCAAACCACTGCTCGACTTCGTTCCAGCCGACTTTTCTGTATAAATGAGTATCAGCTCTCCTGGGAGCCAACCTGCGATAGATTAGTGTCCTGTCCTGGGGAAGTCAGACTCTCGTCCGCTTAACACTACAGAAACCGGAGATAAGTGCCGGCCCTATGAGCCACTTAGGCTTGAGAAAGGATTTTGCTTTATCTTCATTAAAAACTATAGTTCCAAAATTGATCACAGTTTTTCTATTTTTCAGTACTGTAGTCTGCAATCGGAACAATTTTTACTGCCTTGTACAAGCAACCAGATTTTTTGTATTTATTGGGGATATTGTAGACATTAATAATATCTTGTAATTTTAAAATCAGTTTTCAGTCCGACTGCAAAGTTGTTTTTTCCAGTACATGTTTTTAAAAAAGACACCACAATACCTCGAGACTCGCTCATTTGATATCGACATTTGGAAACAACAAACTACACAAAAGATCCACTTCGTAAAATATTATGGAATCATATCTATCGATTTATTTTCTATTTGAATTTAAATCCTAACTTACTTTCATTAGGCCAGAGAGCCCAAAGTTTTCGACTGTTCAATCTACACACTTCCGAAAAAAGGAGAGTAGATCGTAATTTTGAAAGATTTAACAAACGTTCTCAAAAACTAAGTTTCTTTGTTTTGTCTTGTTATATTTAAGGCTCATCTATTCCCACACTTAACTCTGAAAGGCTGCCAAAAAATGTCAACTCTTACGCTAGCTTGACCTAAGCGATTTACTATTTTCGAGTAACGTTCATCAATTTTAGAAAAAACTATATTATCATTATTATTGAAACAAGTTTGATTACCAAAGACTGGTAAGTCAACAAGGTGATACAAAAAAAAAAGCAAGAATTTATTATAATTTAAGACTCTGTATGACACTGAATACCGTGGAAATGGTCGTAAATCATTTACTTATAAGTGTCTTTATTAGTTTGTGAACATGCTTGTATAATTACTCAGAACCCAACAAACAAGGTCTTTTTTAAATTTATCTTTTGCTATTTGCAAAAATTAGCAGGTACTTGTCACAATTAACGACAGGGGGACTTAGCGCAAATCTTGTAGATTGATGATGCTTTCATGATACGTGTCACCATTAGCGACAGGGGGGCTAAGCACAAATCTTGTAAACTGATAGCGCTTTCATGATACGTGTCGCCAATAGCGTCAGGAGGACTTAGTATAAATCTTGTAGGCTGATGGTGCTTTTATGATATGTGTCACCATTAGTGACAGGGAGACCTAGCGTGAATCTTGTGGAATGATGGCGGATTCATGATACGTGTCGCAAATAGCGTCAGGGGGACTTAGTGTAAATCTTGTAAATTGATGGTGCTTTCATGATACGTGTCACCATTAGCGTCCTCCTGTTCTGGAGAAGAACTGTTAGTGTCCATATAGGAAGATAGACCGTCTTTGTTGATCCGTCCGCCTTCGTGAATTCCGGATAAATGTGAGTTAAACGAGATATCCGATGCTGCTATGGGGTGAACAGAGGATACCTCTGGGTCGATCTCCATTTCTGTCTCGTGGGAGGGCAATTCTTGTTCCATAGTTTGCGACATGTGGACTTGTAAAGAGTCGTGCACAAGGTTTATACGGCTGAGTGACTGTCGAGAGGTTGGTGTCAGGGGTACTTCGGGAGACCTTTGGGTGTGGCTTGTTATCCCCTCACTCTCGCCTTCGACGTCTGAAGAGCCAGACTTTAGGATTTCGTCCTGAACACATAAAACAAAATCTGTTAAAGTCTTAATATTTCACAACCATCTAACAAGCCCCAGAAGATCTACATCCAGCAAGCACTTGTCTTAACGGCCCACCCCGTCTTCTACTCTGAGTTCGTACGGATTACTTTGTAGGACTTTTCAGGGATTTGATTTTTATCCACATATTGATAAAGTTACGTAATCTTGTAGTCTATTGTTATCAGAGCTGTTTTTTGGACTTTTCATGACCTCCGAGGATTTTTTAAAACATTTATTGGCCTCGCATATGTTTTTCAAAATTTCGGACCTTTTAAGGATTTTGTATGACCATACATACCCCTCCCCACCCCCTCTAATCCCCTATTTTCTAGTAAGCCGATCTGGTCTTCAAAAAAAAACTTCACTCAATGCCTTCCAAAAAGGCCAGCCCCGTGTTCTAACAAGTCCACCCGACCTCTAATCCTTTAAAGCTCCGGCTGAGAAATACAAAAACCGAGCCCTCCGGGAGCTAGAGAAAAATACAGTTAATCAAACCTGAAGTATAACCGTAGGTGGAGCAAACTGGTCTTCGGGATGGACTGTTGACCTAAAGTCCAGACTTCTTCTCCTAGAGCTCCCGCTATTTTTTCTCTTTCGTTTCCTTCCAGTATGTTGGTCAGTACCGTGCTTGTTAGCGCCTACAGTTGTCAAATGCCCCAACACACTGACTATTGGCAAGTCAAACACACCATGCTTTGAGGGGTCTGCGCCAGCACATTGAATATCATGTTCCCCGATAGCAGAGGGAGATCGCTGGAGCACTCCTGGTCTACCATCATCCGACTGGACAATGAATTCAGCTACATCAACCTGGAATTTTCGATTGAAACTCAATACTCGAAAGAAAAGCAGTGTTCTAGCTAGCTAAAAGAAACGAGAGGGCCGCCAAGTCTACATATCATTGAAAATATTCATGAGTTCATCGGTATTAACGAGATTGATTTCTGCAATCAATCTGTTATTGCTGATTTGGCAGTTACAAAGCAAGCACTACGAAAACAAAGCAAAGAAACCGCTTGTTAGCTGATTATCGTGAATCAGAACTACATGGATTAACTTGAGTGATCGTTGAAAATGTTCAAGAACTTAGAATATAGAGTTCAAACGTCAAAATTTTTATTTCAACTATAAATTACCTTATGATAGTAAGGCTTTGGCCCTAAAGACAACTGGGTGCTGGAAAACACGACAGGGAGCATGCTGTGCCCTTTCGCCTTTGGCCTAGCTGAACATTGGGAAAATCCTTGAACGTTCTCGGTTTGAGCGATTTTATAGAGCTCCCATTTAGAAAATGGCCTCATTCGGTACAGTAACTTATCATGGTCGAACAAAACAAATTTCATAAATAGTTTTCAAGACTGAAACATCCAAGTATCTTCGTGAAAAAATTTTCATCGCTTTCTGTCACTTCAAAAGCTAGCAAAGATCAGTCACACTTAAGATTGGAGCAAAGTTGAAGCAGAAACAGGAGGAAATTCTCCACTCAAAAGCTGAACCATGTGAATAGACGCAAAAAAATGAAGGAGAAAATTGAGGGTATTCAAATGCGAACCATGAAAATAGATTACAAGAAAAAGGAGAACGGGAAAGAGGTTCTCCCAGGCTAAATGGTTTGATTCTTCATATTAATACTATTACAACGCATACCTGGGTTGCATCATCCATGCTCTCCAGCTGCTCGTGATTTTCAACGGCAGGCTGGAAATTACTCATGTGGACGGATTCAGAGCCCGTTTCCTCCGAGTTGCGTTGATCTGGATCTTCATCGACGCATTCCGGACCTAACTGTGTGTCTGGATGGCCAATGCTAGAGAAGGTGAGCTGACTAGAGGACGATGTTACAATGTTACTGGTGAGTAAGTGGCCGCCGACTGCAGACAGAGAAGTCACGTAGGTCACGTCATCTGGATGGAAATCATCTGACGAGAACGAGTGAATCGAAGTGTAAGCGACCTCAGCCATTCCACCTGAGGAGTGAGTCGTTGTCGCGCTACTCATTGGGTGCATATCTACAAACTCAATCTGAGAGGAACCCGTCTCTGACCCTGGAAACAGAACATTACATTTCAAATGGTTTTAGGTCAAACAAAACAAAAAAAAGCTACCGGGCCGATGGCATCTATTGTGCGTGTGTTAACACAAAATCTAACAAGCATTCTGGCTGGCGTGTTACAAAATTTAGGGAGAAAATTTGGGGCTTTTTTTCTGAAAATTATAGAGTTTTGGAGATAAATAGCAGAAAAATAAGACGTTTTTAGGGCTTCTAGGCAGAAAAAGCAACACTGGTTACATTTTTCTCACTGATATTTACACAGAAACATACTCATATGAAAGTTGGTCAATGAAAATGACAATAGCCGAGACTAGAAAAAGAGTATACAATTCTCGTTGTGATACGACTGATACGGATTGAACATCAGAGATTTGAAGCAACTGATTGGCATTGACATTAATTAGGTCCATAGAGTGATACAAGATGAAGGATCATCTTTAGATGTAGTACACATAAAAATAAACTCTGGAAAAAGATTCCACATCAAGCAATTTAAATGATACGACTACATTAAATCATAATCACTAAAGGAGGGAGTTTTAAGGAAAACTCAAAACTTTGCCCTGAAATTAAGGCTTCTTAGGGCACGCAAAATTAAATCGTGATTTTAGAAATTTTAATGCCACCAGAATGCCTACACCTAACCAGATAGACAGAAGCGTTTCCCAAGGGACTACGACACACGTAAAATCGATCTTTTGCTACAATTTGTGTAAAGGCTATAGAAATTAAAAAGTTGTTATTGTTACCATTTTATCAAAACAAACCTTCTTCGTCAATGGACTTCTTGTGGTTCACGTGACGCTTCTGGTGAGCTCTGAGATTGGCAGCTGTCGTGTAAGCTTTACTGCAGCCGTCTGCTTCACACTTGAATGGCTTCTCGCCGGTGTGTTTCCTCATATGGACGTTAAGGCTGCTGCCTGCTGTAAAGGCTTTGCCGCAACCTGAATTGTTCGTAAAATATCATAAATATTTATCAACAAACATACAGGGCTCAAACTTACCACCTATAGGCGGATTTCAGATGACGTAATATTTAAAACCAAACCGTTTCAAACCCAAACACCTTTGAGACACGAAACAAAGAAACCTTTGTCTCAAAACACCAACCAAGTAACTGGTTGCTCATTAGTAACAATGACTGAATTTTTCCTATAGGTTACCAATGCTACCAAAATACGAATGCTGCGCTACTAGATCTTTAGAGCTAGAAATTAAAAAGTTGATTTTCTGAGAGTATTTCTTTCTAATAAATGATAAATGATGTGATGATCGAATGAAGCTTATCTGCTTTCTTCGGCAAACAAATCTTTAAAAAATGCAATCATTGTTGCATATAGTCAAAGAGCTACAGATGTAGGCGTAGTATATATATTGCTATTAAAACACTATCCTCTGGTAGCCAGCTTGCTACTCGAAAAAAAAGTTATCTTCAAGCCCTGACATAACATTACCAAATATATTGATTAATCCACATGTTTGTTATTTCCAAAGCAATCAGAATTGAAAGATGGAAATAAGTGCTAGGTCACATGAAGACCTGATTAGTTTGACCCATACACAAGAATGGCTCAAATCAAACAACTTATTCTTCATTTCTGCTAAGGGCGGGGTGGGGGCTCAGAATTATTTGTTCTATTTGAGAAAATTTAGCAATACACCACTTGGCGTAGTTGGGGTTGAAAGAATTAAAATCTTT